>JAFVLL020015885.1:0-39719 GCA_021397915.2 Tor tambroides | reverse complement strand
TGAATCTAAAATATATGAAAGTTTCACTTTTTGAAAAGTTACAAGAAAAAATGAACTTTTTCACCATATTCTAATTTTCTGAGATGCACCTGTAATTAACAGTTTCATTTAATTTGAAATGACTATTAAATATTGAGGCAAAAATGGCAAGTATACATATTTATAGAATACTGCATATTATCTGTCACATATGCTACAGTTTAAACGTGTTAAAAGTCGGTAAGATTTTTGAAGTAAAAAATGGAGTAAAATTGGAATATTCCATATTGCAGTTATTACAATTTCCACATATAATCAAAATATTTTAAAATGCAAGTTATTTCTGTGATTTTTTTTAAGCAGTGATTAGTCTTTAGTGTCACATGATCCTTCAGAAATCATTCTAATATTGGTTTTGTTGTTGTTGACACTGTAGTACTTTCTTTTTTTTTTTACTTGAAAGATCAAAAAACAACATTTATTTTAAATATTTTTTGTAACATTATAAATGCCTTTACTGTCACTTTTGATCAGTTTAATGTGTCCTGAAAAAAAATATAATCTCTGAACAATAGTGTATAACAGTTCATACCAAGCCGAGCTGTTTCATTTCTCCTTAAGTTTCCATCCTTAAATGTCAACCAAACACAGAATAGGAAAACAAAAATAATAAGTAAATAATAACATATCTGTTTTTTCCCCCTCTTCTCCAGTTCTGCTTCAAGAAGTTGATGTGTTAAAGAAAGATAGAAAACCACAGTCCATAAATCATTACTTGGGCAATATTTTTAGGAATTACGTTGGTTTCTTTAATATTAGATGCAATAAAATTCAACCATGGAGCATTTGGGATTTACAAAACTAAAATCGCTTTGCCGACAGGACACATGCTGTGGTGCAACATATATCAGCACTTCTGATTGCATTATGAAGAATGGGCAAAATGCATTGTTTTTGAATATTGACGTGATATGGTAGAAGATACATTTTCTAAAAAAATATCTAAGCACTTCTCTACATCTCTGTTTTTTTTTTTGTTTTTGTTTGTTTTTGTTTAGTTTGTTTTTTTAGCATAGTACGGTGTGGGAGTTTAGGATGCAAAACTAAGAATAAAGAAGATATACGGCTGTGATTTACAAATCAGCTTGACTAGCACCCAACAACACAAGCACTAGGGCATGAAATTGCCTACTTTATCATATCCTACTGGATAATTGTTTTTGTGATTGCTTTTCTATATTTGCAAAAGGCCAATGATTAATATGAATGTGTGTTAAGGGGCATTATTGGTACTGTCGGCATGAAGCTACAGCTGATGTTTTGGGATCAATCTTGTTCATTGCTTTAGTCATAATCTGAAGTGTGCATGTGTGCGCACTCGAGAATGAGACAAAAACCTTGCGAGAAAGAGAACATATGCAGTTTGGGATGTTTGTTGGCAGTGTTTTCCACAATGGAGGCAGAATATCTAAACTGCAATGTCTTAGTGACCATTAATAGGCCTAATTCTTGAGCAACAGATGGGCAAGGTCAATTTGGTTGCGAGGTACTTGCCACACAATCATCGGCCAACATAACAACTGCAACCCTAATGAACCGCAATTTTTATTTTCCCATTCAAGTCAAAGCAAAGCAAAGTCTATTACACAGAAAAAAAAGAAAAGAAAAAAAAAACACGCCTCTTTTTATTTAAATAGTCCAAATGTATGAGTGCTTAGAATTTGAAGCTTAAAATTATACACATGTTCCCATGATTATAGCCCTTCACACATTTCTTTTTCTCTTCATTTGAACACCAAATGGTGCCTGAAAATAAATGCAAATATCCGAGTGCAAGGCTTCTATGTTTGCATAGATGTCCTCTAATCTTTCAATAAATAGCACCCTGCACACCGTGTTTCATCCCGAATTTTCCATTCTGATCCTTGGCTACACAGAAATGCTTGATTGCGGCGCCGAAGCCCTTCTGAGCACAATGTGGAGCTTTTCTTTTGGCTTTATTTCTGTGTGTGTTTTTCCTCCTTGGGAGCGAGAGAAAGAGGGAGTGAGAGGGCCGGGTATCCCTTTCCACAATTTCTGCACTAACAGTTATATGCCTCATGTCACTCTGCTCTCCATCCAATCCTGTATCTCTCAAGGATTCACTGGTGCAGGTAAATGGAAAATAGCATTTATTCATTCCTCCAGGTCCTCCATGTTGTGTTTACCAATAGCACTGTGCAGAGCCGACGGAGAAAAATCTCAGCCCTCCTCATCTTCATCCTCGTCCTCTCAGACCAGATGTTGGTTTTCCTCTCCTTTGACCTTCATAGGCGTATTCTTTAGAAGACAAAAGGTTTGTGTGGAAAAGTTTGTTGCAAATTGATTTGAAACTCTCACGTTGTGTTTAAATGCGGAAAATACACAGATTTGCTCCTGCCACTCTGAGCCTCCTGTGAAGCGGCAGAAGTCTCACTGTGATGTGGAGGATTGACAGGCTCAGTTTTTCTAAGCAGAAAAGAGATTCAAGTCTCTGTGTACACCTGATGACTCACAGACGGATCATTCTTTTCTTGTCTTTTTACCACAAAGTGTGTGTGTGTGTGAGACTGTGTCTGTTCTTGAGACCTAATTGGTCTACACCACATTTACACAGTGAGACAGGAAGGTCTGCCAAGCATCTATATTTCACCGTCTTGAACACCCGTTCTGTCTTGTCTGGGCAGAAAATTAGAAATGACAATTACGCTTTGCGCCGCACATCCCTCTGTTGTTTGCGTATTCTGTACAATGCTGTTACGCGAAATATTAATGGAGCAGTCATCTCGTTATTTCAGATTATTAATTCTAATCATAAAACTCGCTGCAAGTTCATTCCCTTTCTGATTCGAAATATTAGACACACTTCACGTGAGGTCATTTTTCTGAGGTGAGGTTGAATAAAGAGGCTTGTTAACACTCCTGGTGCCAAAGGCAAGATATGTAAATTAGACTTACTACTACTACTACTGCTGTAACAAAGATCTGGATCAAATAAGTAAATTGGTTTCCACTTGAATTAAGCCCAAAACTAACCCCAAATTTCCACTTGCTAATCAACAAATGCTATCTTGCAGTCCTCCGACGCAAATGGCCGACACTCCCAGTAGAGTTGCAGCTGTGCATTTAGCAGTGTGTGTTCGTGTATGGGGCTCTCAGTATCCATGTGGTTTCTCTCTTTCTTTGTAGGAGCTTGACCGCATGACTGCTGGCAGGCTGAAATGTTTTTCTGTGCTTTTTTCTGGAATATGAGAATTGGTTAGCGTGGCGACACAGCCTGTATTTTGGTGAGGAGGAGGTGGAAAGTAATAGACTCCATATGTGCGCCTGCCACGTCACTGCGCATTGATGTCGGCTTTCTCTTGTGCTTTGAGAATAAGGCTCAGTAAGAAAACCTGATGCGCTGACATTTTGAGCTACTTTTGTTGAGCTTCAAAACAATTCTTCCAACTAATTAGAGCTAATCCTGTCAGTCTCTGCCATGAATTTAGCTGAACACCTTGAGCAAAATGTGCTTAAATTATATTTTTATGCTTCTTTGCCCTCCATCTACTTTGTTTACAGCTGGTTTTCAAATGTGGCACATCAAGCAAATCTGAGGATTGAAATTACTGTTGTGACATGTTTGACAAATATATGCTTTATCGCATATTGTTTATTAACGTGAAAAATAATTAATTCTCCAGGATTATCTGTCATGTCAGATGTCACATCACAGCTATTCGTTACAGAGGTACAAAGCAAACCTGCTCGTTTAGACTAATGTGGCTTCATTTTATCCCTGTCAGATTATTTCTTTCTCTCTGTGTCTACATTCTCGTGTTTTACATGGACACAATACACATTGTAAATAAGCACAGTGACAGTATGTACCATTTTGGTGTGCCTCCAGAAAATAAGATGGGCCTAGGCAACTTTTATTTTTTACTAATAAAAGCCCACAAATTAAATATATGTATCTGTTTGCTTCCTTGTATAGAGAGTGTGTTGGGGATCAGTAATATTATTTATTTATTTATTTATTTATGTAATTGTTTGTTAATGTATGTATTTATTTTACAGAAGTCTTTTATATTCACAAAGGCTGAATTTATTTGATCAAAAATGCAGTAAAAACAGTAGTATTGTGAAATATTTTACAACTTAAAATAACTGTTTTCTATTTCAGTATATTTTTAAAATGTAATTTATTCATGTGAATTTTCAGCAGAACACTTTTGTAGCATATCCTTGCAGAAGCCTTTGAACTGTAGTGTGTTTATATATGGATATAAGATTAAATAATGTTAGATAATGTTGATAAATATTGATAATAGTAAGAAACTGTTTTACCCTATTTTTGAGGGAATAAACACACTTTTGAACAGTAGTGTATTTTTCCTGAGGGCTGCCTGTTTTTTTTTTTTTTTTTCGACCTCTCAGCATCTCAGCCTTGTATTGGCATTTTTAGCATTGGAAAACATTCCTTCTCCAGACACGCTGCACCCCAGTAATCTGTTGAATCTGTCATGAATAAAAACTGACTTTTTTCATTTGTTTGTTTGTTAGTCTTTGCTGAAGGCATGGAAGCCTCTATTTTTATCAAAGATAAAACGCTACCAAAAAGAGTAACAATTAAAATATACCTATAGCGACTTCAGTGGCTTGAGGCTACATCAGACATCCCCGGATATGAATTTGTCTGGATGGCGATGTTGGACTACTACAAACCAATGCAATGTCTGTTGTTATTGATATTGCAAACAATCACGTTTCATATGTGTACCATGAATTATAATGTAAATCATTAAAGTAAATATGATTCCAGTTTCTGAAGTCTGTTGTGGTAGATCTATCCTCTCTGCCTGCTGACTTTTCAAAACACTGGATAATTGATTCTTTAGTATTTGAGCCACTTCAAATTCCTCATTTTAACAGTTTTTCTTGCCAGACTTACGTCAGGCAAATGCACAGTTGTTTAGAAGAACAAAATGCTTTTACAGTGTGTTATGATTAATTAAATAATGGCTATAGTTGCTGTGAACGCGCTATAATGCACTGTCAGCTTTGTTGTTGCCATTGCTGTTTCTACTACCAAAGTTGCTGATGTAACAGCAGCCGTTTCCATTTTTCTATATGCCTGGAATATTTTGCGTGTCAGCTAGTGTTTGGATGCTTGCCTAAAATGCTGATTAATTGTATCATAGTTAATTGTGTAGACAAGGTGAGTTATATGTTCCAGCTGCACAGATTTAAATAAATGTTACTCCATGAAAACACAAATAAAACAGTAGAATGAGAGCAATATCGGTCTGTGATTTTTGACAGCATGTTGCTGCTCAATTAACAAGACAGCTGCAGCTCCGTTTATCTGCTTTCAGCTGTATTCTTTGATTCCAGGCTTATTTTCAAGCAGTGTGGCTCCTAATTTGGACAAGTAGCTCATGAAAAAAAAAAAAAAAAGTTAAATGCTGTCATAATGCCAAATGTTAAAACACTATTGCTTTTGCTGTGAAACAGAAGATACCTCCAAGACTGTGAAATTTTCACATGGGTTTAGGTTCATTCACACCTTTGAAACAACAGTCCTCCGGATCCAATTAGAAGTGCCTGAACGTTTCTGTGTGCACGATTACTCATAATCCAAACTGATTCCTATCAGTACAGTGGCTCTCTTCTTGTGCAGTCCCAGCCTCCTCGAGGTCACCGCTTCAGTGCTTTAAATATGTGATAGTAATCAGTCATTTTCTGCTTGATATAAACAGCTGCAAGTGGCTATGAAACCTCACTTTTCATCCAAAACGTTTACACTCAAAATGCAGAGAGATTTCACTGCTGGTATATGTTGATTATGCTGTGTATGATAATTACCCTTTTCTGTCCATAGTCCTGTCATAAATATTTATAGGTAATAGCGAAACTTAAATTAAATTGTCTTCTCGGTCGCAGACTTACAGCACTATCCAGGTCACAGTGGTTGTTTTGCTGAGGGACGGTTGATAAATAATCCCAGAGAACTCACTACAAGTTTACTATAATTGCTACAATAAAAGTACAATAAAGAAATCACTTATAAGCACATCTCTGTCAGAGAGGCCAGTGCAGAGGATGAGATTTAGGCTGAGGTCTCACAGAAGAATGGCTCTTTAACTCTCTTAGCGAGGCCAGGACCTCAGGGCTTGATGACTGACCTGACTTCCTATCAACAGCAGGCTAACACAAGAGGTTAGCAGATTGAATCAGTCCCAGTTTCCCCTCCCAGCTGTATACCTGAGCAGTTCTATCTAATAAAGGAGGATGCTGGTGCGGAGGAGAACTTGCTAGAACATTCATACTCCTCTGTGTGCAACGCAGAATGATAGATGCGAGATACTATAGATATTAATATCTTTTCTTGTCTGGTTTGTTCAGCATGGAATGAACATGAAAAGACTGGAAATGGTCTCTAACTCCCATCGGATTCCGGACTATTCTTAGAGATCACTTCTTCTCTTGGACTGCAGCTCTTAATTGGCTGTATTAGTGTATTTTTATTGCATTTGAGGGGTATATAATACATTCACAAAGTAATTATTTACTTAACTTTTGAGATGGACAATACAATATTGGCACCTTTATCATTATTGGTAGATACTGGATATATATTGGTTCAACATTTAATTGTGTGTTTTTTTTTTTTTTTTAACTACATCTGAATTTTGTCATTATCTAAAGCTTTCTTTAAGTTAATAATTAAAACCCCAATAATTTACTTTACCTTTCTAATAATTAGAAAACAGTTCCACACTATTTTTACACACCGTTTTTCATACTGTTTTTATACATTACCGTTCAAAAGTTTGAGGTTGGTAAGATTTTTTTTTTTTTTTTCCTCTCAGCAAGGCTGCATTTATCTGATCAAAAATACTGTAAAACTCTAATGTTGTGCAATTACTGCATTATTGTAAAGTGTAATGTATTCATTCTTGTGATGACAAAGCTAGATTTTCAGCAGCCATTACTATATATATATATATATATATATATATATGATGAAGAAATTAGAAATTTATTGCAACAGTCTACAGTGTCACTTTTGATCAACTAATATATATATATATAGAGAGAGAGAGAGAGAGAGAGAGAGAGACTCTCAAACAGTAGTGTGATATCCTTGTGCCTAAATTCACTTGTATCATTTAAAATTATTTATTTTCCTAGTGTTTTAATTTGATTATTTTTTTATAAAATAATATACAGTTTTAATAATTAGTATACAATTTTAATAATTGGTGAAAATAATTTTTGCTCATCGATATCGGCCAGAATTGTAATATTTGTGTCCCAGTTAGTACAAAAAGAGTAATTGGATGTTTGGAGGACTTAGGAGCAAAAATAAAAACTACCTGACTACCTGACATACTGGAAACCTGTACTTTTACAGTAATTGTCAGCTTTAAACTATGTCTTTCTGTTGCTCAGGTTTTTTTTTTTTTTTTTTTTTTTTTTTTTTGTGAATCATAAGCCTTTCAGTGAGGTTTGATGTTAGTGACTTTATGGATGGCCCTTTTCAAGCGTATAGATCAAGTTGTCCACGGCAGTATAATTTGAGTGTGGAGACAGGTTGCTACAGTACAGCAATTAAATTCACGCTGACATGAAATCATAAAAGTCTAATTGTCATTCAGTAAGCAGCTTGTCATACAATTTGCAGGCAGTAGGAAGGTGAGTATTACCTCGAACAGATTTGAATTTATCACCCTCCATGGCCAGGACACCTTCCAACTGCTGAAGGATTTGTAAATCACTGGTAAAACATTTTGGATTCCAGATGTGTCAAGTGCAACATAAAATACAATAAAATACATTTCCAAATATATTTCATAGCAACAGAAATTGGCTTCAGTCAGAAGGAGCTTTTTATTGCATACCAAAAAGAAGTTATGACTTTCAACCTGAGGTTTGCATCTGAATTTTAATGGCATGGCAAATGTGTTGTTACACACAGAGAGAAGGTTTGTTGTTACTCTCTTTTTTTTTGTCTACAGAACTCTGTCAAGGGTCTTTTAAATGATAAAATGTCACCTTAGCAGACAGCTCATGAAAACTATCAGTTTTGAAGAACTCTTAACTTGCCACATCCACAGACTCTGAGGTGAACTAGAGACCCTTGCTCTTTGTTGTCATCACACAAATTTATTCTGTTCTCACCTTACTTTCCCTTGTGCTATGATACTAGTCAGATAAAACTAGACAGAGATCAAAGAGAACAAGCATTCATGAGCATTCATATTTTTATAGATGATTTTAGTATTTTACAGTTACTTTTAGTAGACATGGACCTCAGTGATATTTAAACCGGAGCACATAACACCCCTGTTGAAAAAAAACAAACAAAAAAACAGCATATGCTGGTTAGGTATGTTTTGAAGCATGGCAGCTGGTTATAAACTGGTTATGAGCTGGTCCTGAGCAGGAACTAGTTACGTAAGACCAGTTTAGGACCGGCACATGACCAGCTCAAACCAGCTGTCATGCTTCAAAACACACAGCATATTCTGTTTTTTTTTTTTTTTTTTTCAACAGGGATAGGATGAGGAAGCAGATTCAAAGATGAACTACATAGTTCATAAGGAAGAGCGGGGCACAACCTAACATTTTTTGACTTTCTCAATTGGTGTTAATCAACATGGGGTTCACAGTATATATTTTTATCCACAGTAATTGTACAGTGGTCTAGAACAAACATATCGCTGTGTTTCAAAATTGTAAAGCACTGTTACAACATTCCCCAACTGCACGACTGGAATTTAAAACCGGTTAGTGTCTTCTGCTAGTTAGCAAAGCATTAAATAACTATATAAACTGATGAATAACAATCTCCTTTTAAATTAATACTAAAAACTTATATGAAAAATGTATTTTTACTATGGTAAAATAAATGTTCAGTGATATCTTCAAAAGACTTTTGACACACTTTTTTCACTATATAGTTTTTATATGGCAACTAGTAAATACCATCAATTTTGTAATGCCAGCATGTGTGGAAATATTTAAACCACGTGTGTTACAACTAACCATGTGTTAGTTTGTGCCCTGCACTCCCCTGTCCATAAATTGCCAATGTACTGTATGAAGCTGTATGAATCTTTTTTTTTTTTTTTTTTGGCTAAAGATTAACCAGGAATTATTAAAGGAAGCATGGAAGCATTTTTCCAAATACTGGTAGCTGTGGGGTCAAGTGTGCCAGATGATGGAAAGCTCTGCCAGTTGCAGTTAATAGTTAATTTTGCATCCAAATGCTAAATTACTGTTACATTAGTCTTATTGAAAACCTGAAGTGGGAAAATTACCATTAAATGAATTTTTTGTAGTAATTGTTGTAGTTAGGTGGAGGACTGAAGTTGTAACATCAACACATTTTTTTTTTTTTTCCAATACCAGCTGAATTATTGTACAACTCACTAACAGCCATTTACTGGTGTAATACAGACAAGCACAAATGCACATACATGAACAATAAAAATAGTTTCTGTGATATCACAAGTAGGCACGTAAAGGTGATGGAAAGATGTGAAGCTGCACTCTCACTCTAGTACTCACCCTCAATAAAATGTTAAGAGCTCATTCAAATGGGTAACAAGTGCCACATTATGTTCTGATGTGTTTTGTAATTCCTCTAAAAAAAAAAGTAACTTCACACAGTCCCCATGCAAGCTATTTGCCATTTAGTTTTTTTTTTGTTTTTTTTTTTAAACAAAAAGAGCTAGGGCACAGAGTAATTAGTCAGTATCTTCAAAGAAAGTCTCCTAGTTATCATAGGCATTACCTGTGAAATGATATGGATGCGGAAGAGTAGTGCTGTCTAATTTTCATTTCAGAAAGTCTCCCACACTGTGATGGCAAGGCTGACTTGTCAAAAACCTCTCCATTAATCTGTCAGTCATACCATTTCACCGGCAGAATTAAGTAAATAGCATCTCATCTTTCGACGAGAGAGTGCATCTCCAGAACTGCTGTTACAAAGACTCTACAGACTCTCGTATGTCCTATTTATCTGAATGCAAAAAGATGTAGGCAACAAAAGAGCATGTAGACGTTTGAAAAAGCATCTTGTGATTTTAGATACAAAATTTCTGTTGGAATTTTCTTTCTTTTGAATTATATGTTCAGATGTCTTCAAGATAAGTTCAGAAATATATTCTTTAACATTGCTCAAAGAACACTAACGAGCTTTAATTAAAGGCTAATTGTGCTGAACCCATCACGGGTCTTAATATTCCACCAAGAAGGGCACGGCCATATTATAGGATGTGAATATGCTCTCTGTTCTTGCAAATTTATCTCATTTAATCGGTTGCTAATGGTAATAACTGCCATTAAATGCTTTCTAAAGAATTACCTCAGTATTTAGCTCCTCGTCAGAAAGGCATTACTCTTATTGCTTCCTCCACACTAGTTTACTGCTCATCTCTCTCTCTGTTTTATTTTCTCATACTCCGAGTCTGATGTGTCTGTGAGACTTGAAGACCTATTTATGTCAATTTCTGCAGTGTAGGCCAAAGCCAGGCTCTTTTGCAAGACTTACAACATTTCTTATTTACTCTAGAAAATTGATCCAGAGCTTGTGAAGGCAATGCAAAATAACCCAGAATTGATATTTCATATCTGCTTTTAAGGTGGCAGGATATTATGCCTCAGAGTTGTTTAAAGTAAAGATCAACATAAGATGAGATGGCTACCTGTTTAGCATTGATCCAATTGCGAAATGAGGCACTATTTGTTTAAAGTTGTTGCTGTTTGTCAGACATTGTAGTGATTTACAACAAAGGAGATTTACACCAATTTCTTTGGTGCCTTGAGGAGGATTGTTTCAGCACAAGAAAATGACTTTAAACATCACCTCATAGCTTGCAACATTATTTGATTTGTTTTGTATTTGTTTTTCCATATTTGTAAAATGGGGCAACATCAATATGATGAAAGATATTACTGTTATAGTAATTATTATTATTATTAGTAGTAGTAGTAATAATAATATTCAATAGCCTGCATGTTGTTATATACAGTTGAATTAATATAGAATTTAATTCTTTTGCTGTGTGTACATTGCCTATTTTACGTCTTTCACCATTGCTAGACAAATCAGATAAAACTTTTTTTTTTTTTTGAATTAATCAGTAGACAACTAAGTTGAACCCTTTTAATTCCTCATGCTGCCGAGTGAACTTACATTAAAATAGTTAGAACTTGAAATCTTATGTTAAAGCTGCAGTCCGTAAGTGTTGCCTCTTTGTTGCCATCTCTGTTTGAAATCTGCAATTGCAATTATTAGTGGAATTATCATTTTTACGTGGGTTGTGCATCCGCAAGTTTCCTCAGCGCAGATGAATCTAATGTTTTGAGGAGTATGTGTGGCTGTCAGTCACTGCACCGGTGTGGATATTCACTGTAATCTGGAATCACAGATTCTATGTCTTGAAAGTATGATCCAAATAAGATCTTTGATGGGAAAATGTTATCTGAACAAGTAAGTTATAACATGTCTGGCACTTTTGTTTTGACCAACTGAGAAAAAAAAAAGCATTACAATACATCGCGTTACCAGTGGTGATTAAATAAAACAATCACTAAGCTTAGCTCATATCACATCAAACCGTGCAAAGTATTATTATAATACTTTGCTCTCAAATTGTTAATGTAAACAATATTCAGCATTGCGTGACTATGTGTATTTAGTGTGTATTAGCGTTACCTGTAGACTACTGGTGATGGGTGAATCTCCAGTCACTGATGATATGGACCTTTCTGGATTACAATCCACCATCAAAATGATAAGTTTAATTATTCCAGCTGCTGTGAGAAAAGGCTATAAAAGATCAGCCACCTGCAAGATCCTCATATGTGATATAGCCTACTAGCCGGGACTCCTTCTTTATGTATACAGATGTGACGTAAAGACGCAAAGATGAACAGCAGAAAGCTCGTATTTGCTGTGGAAACCTACCAGCAGAGCTGGGTAGATTACTTACAAATTGTAATCCGTTACTGATTCCAAATTACATGACAAAAATTGTAGTCAGTAACGTAATCCATTACATTACACATTTTAGGTAATATAATCAGATTACTTTTAGATTACTTTTGCCCTAACTCATTTATCACATTGATTTAAACATGATAATCTTGGACCATAATTATGTAAAAATACAAAGAGTGAGAAAATATATTCCTTTCATTGTAATTAACAACATGACGTGCATTAAACATTAGCCTATATAACATCAAGGTTTCAACATCAGGGGTACTTAATAGGGTCACTGATTATGCTTTCACTTTTTTGACTTTAGTTAGTGTGTAATGTTGCTGTTTGAGCATAAAAAACACCTGCAAAGTTACAATGCTCAAAGTTCAATGCAAAGGATATTTTCGTTTACAGAATTGCTGATTGACCACCCCTTTAAAGTAAATATATTAGGTGAAAGAGGTTCAGATGACAAAAAGTTTGAGAATGTCTGCAGATAAGAAATAACGAGAATTTGTGCATTTTAATGAGTTTGAAAGACAAAAGCCTTTCAATAAAAGATTATTAATACATAATAATACACAGGTAAATAACCTTCTGAGTGATAATTCAAATCCATTGGTCAAATCCTGTCGCTAATAACTGATCTCTGTGTGAATGTCCACAAATCTGGACTTTCTGAGTGTATATAAGCAGTAGACTATTTTAGAAAAAAAAAAATTTAAAAGATAAAAAAAAGAGGAATTAGAGAGAATCCATAAATTATGAATAATTTATTGCTATTGTGTGAATAATATGTAATCATGTAATCCATAAAAAAGTAACTGTAGTCTGATCGCGAGTATTTTAAAATGTAACTTACTCTAATTACAAGTGGCCTACTTAATTTTTGGAATCTGATTACGTAATCCAGATTACACGTAATCAGTTACTACCCAGCTCTGCACAGCACCACTCAAATTAGAACACATTATTACAAGCTTACCGTTGCGAGTCAGGCTAAGATAAGGAGGTAGTTTTGAACACTGGCTTATTATGTACTTGCGCAAAAATTGATTTTGGATCATTTTTAAACCAAAAAAAAAAAAAAGTTATAGACTGCAGCTTTAAAAATGATATGTGGTCATCAGGCCCTTACAGGAAAATGAATCACAGCTGAGTGATTAGAAAGCCAAAGACATGATTTATTGTTTTGAGTTTAAATTACTATTATTTAAGACAAAAAAGAGACTTTGGTGTGACATGAACCTAGCACAGCTATGTGGGAAAGCAGTTGCCTGGGAAATGCACCTTTGACCAATCAGAATGAAGTATTCAAGAGAACAGTGTGTATATATAGCATGTTGTGTTGCTTATGAAAGCTGCACATGCACAATTGAGCAGTTGACACCAGTTAGAAGAAGTGATTACCATTTTAAGAGACCCTTACAGGCATAATGAATAGACACAGAAATAACGTCTGGATGAAAAGGTCAAAAGTGCAAGAGTGGAAACTGGAATGCTGAAGACAGAGCAGCTGCAGCAGAGGGGAGTAGTTTACCCTTGAAGTGTACGTACTGTTTCAATGACACATTCTCATGCAGACCTCAGAGATAAACGTTGTACATGCCGGCGGGAGCAGTTGTTATTATGCATGACATGCTAATACTCTGTTTAGCAATGACAATGCCAGAGCATTAGAAGTGTTTAAATCCGGTCTCCATCTGGTCTGCCACACAGACAACACAAATCATCATGGCCTATTGTAACGTTTATCTCTCATTCTTTCCAAATTTGCAGCATCAAGTACTTCATTTGTTTAATGGTGTTCATGTTTACTCAGTCTGAGCTGTAACAGCTTGTGACAGGCTTAGAGACGTCTGTGGTGGATCATTCCACGGACAGAGATCTGCCTTCTGTACACACTGCTGCGAAAGCGCTATTTCTCCCATGTTTCAAAGTGTAATTGACCAATCTGAGATCCGCAACACAACAGCTAAATCGTGTCATACTTATCAAGCCTCTTCTCTATCCAGATGGAACGAGAAATAAAGCTAGCTGAGTGTTTGAAGCAAAGCTTGCATGAACAGTCGGTGAGTATCTAGCACAGTCTTTGTGTTCCTTGTTGTTGGTCATTTCCGAGTATGAATTCCTGTTCATCCAAGGTCATTTTCCATGACGCTGCATCCTCATTCTCAGCTGAAAGTTTACATTTACATATGAAGTGAAGTTATAAACCATTAAACAGCACGGAACTGATTAGAAAGGTTCCTGGCTGCATATCATGGCAGTCCTTTAGTAGATTTTTCAAACAAAGGAGCACCTGGTCCTCTCGGAAAGAAAGAGAGTGATAAATGGGAAAGAAAAGAGAGAAATAGACAGAGATGGAGAGCAACCACTGTGCCTTAACCTAAAAACCACTTTATTTCCTCAAAGTAGCCCGAAAGCCAGAGGTCCTCGGCATTGAAGGGTGTGGAAAGATAAATGTTCCCATATCTAAAATTAAATAAAATTAGCATACTTGTTCATCCTACATAAAAAAGTCTGTCAAGGAAAAAAGAGATAGTGATGATAGTGGTAATCTGGTATGAGCCAAAAGTTTAATAATGTTTCCTATCAGCGCAATCGTCTTCAGGAAAAGTCTGAAATTAATGAAAAGATAAATGTGAAAAGTTTGAGGAAGGGTACGGGACTTTTGCAAACTCTAGATAAGTCCGCCAATATGAATGCAATAAAATGTTACTGTTTCTATGAATACTAAATCAGTGTTAATTGACATTATCTAGTCACATCCTGCGCTCATTCTGCATTCCACAGCTTATGTCAAAAGATAAAGGACAATTAGAGGTGCTTTTCACATGGATGGTCAAATGCAGCCATTTTAACCCATTGAGCAAATTCAAAGAAGATGCACAGGTTATGGGGAATTGGGGTCAAGTATTTTTTTTTTTATTTTTCTCATGACGTTGTTGGCCCTAAAGTGCTAACCGAGCCCTGGAGAACTAATAAACTAGTCTGAGTACAAGAAGTGCCAAGCTTTTAATAAAAGAGGATGACTGCGAGGAGAGTGTTCTGGAAGTGTACTTTACCACGTACAAGTTTTACTAGCAGTTTTGATGGCTCTTAATACATTTCATCCGTAATATGCATGTGAATAATTTATCAGTCATTTATATCGAATTTTACAGTGAAGCTTTTTGATGCAGATGCAATAGAAGCTGTCCTTTAATCGTGGGGCTTTCATCTGTCTTTGTCTGCTGTTGTTTTAGGAGTAGAGGAGACCACTGTGAGCCTTGCAGTGCCAGTAGTTTGGCAGGTTCATTTTCCGCATGATTTAATGAGGTGCTGAGCTAACCCAGAGAATCCGAGGTCTCACTGTAATCACTGCGTTTTATTTCCTTACCAGACACACTAAATGAAGAGCTCAGCAATGGCTGAGACGGATATGCATTATTCATGTTGTGTGTTAAATGATTCTTTGCAATGTGCAGAGTGTGTATGTGTGTGTTTTCTAAAAACTATGATTACTGAGAATCTAATAATTCCATAGTTTAAATCAGTAGATTTTAAACTAGGACCCCTGATGCCTCCATGGTCGTCCATGTAAAAAAAAAACAGGAAAAAACCCCAAAACATTTTGATTGATTGATTGATTCATAATAAATTATTTTTATATGTATTTGTGACCTATATTTTATATTTTTTACTCATATTTTTTGACAAATATTTTTTGAAAGCAGCTTGTTGTCTTTATAATATCACACTTTTTTCTTGTAAATGGGTATTTTTATGAAAATATACCATTTATATTTTATGAAGGGTGGCCCCCAAGTATAATGATGCTTGAGAGCATGAAAGAGTTTAAAAAGTCCTGGCCTGCATCATGTGTTAACATACATTTTTGACAGCAATCTTGGCTATCTTGGCTCCTGCCGGCTAAGAATGACTATAATGTACGGCTCATATCTGAAACAGTTTAAGTACTAAGAGGCAAAAGAATGAACTGAAGATGAGACCATCGTATCACATCTAAAGGTCACTCCAAACACAGAAAGGTTGACATAGTTCACAATGAACATGGCCATATTTAGCACTCTTAAACAGTACTGACACCACATTCTTCTGCTGTGAATGTGGCCTTTGATTTCACAGATACAGGACTGTCAAATCTGCTCTCTGTCATTTTAGAAGTGAACAGTTTGTTGTGGGCTGCTGTCCTAAGACCACATGACAGTTATGCGTTTGGAGTGTGCTGCTGCCATACTGCTTTTGTTTTAGACGTGTAATCTTGTCTTTTGGCACTGACTGCTGTTGGAGCCATTCAGAACTGTGTCAGACAGCTGTTTGCTGTCTGCTGTTGTTCTCTTTTGCAATCTGTCTCTCTTATCATCATCATCATCATCATCATCATTGGCCACCAGGGTTATTTGACTGAAAATCACCATATTTAGCTTCACTCCTGTGTGTCTGTGTGTCCTGGGAGACTTAACGTTCTTTAAAACGATTTGCAGTAACATTAATACTTTAATGAAATATTATATTATGTTATATTTTACACAGTTATCTTATGATTGATATATGGATGAATGATATATCTGTAGCATATCGGTTATCAAACAATAATATTATTCATTCATTCATTCATTTGTTTGTTCGCTTGTTCATTCATTCATTCATTCATTCATCCATTCATTCATTTACTTACTTAACTGTAAAAATATCAGTATCAGTTGATATAATTATATACCTTATTTTTTTTTACATTTAGATTACATTTCATTTAATGCTCATTTACAGCTAATCATTAAAAAACACTAAAAATTAATGATAACACTAAATAAGGTGTAATTTGTTAACATTAAGTAATGATAATATGAATGAACTAAGAATGAGCAATATAATATTACATAATTTATTAACCATTGTTAAAGTTAGTTAATAAAAAATGCTCATGTTCACGTTAGTTCATTGAGCATTAACAGTTGTATTATTAAAACTGTATTAACATTATGTTAACAGATAAAACTTTTATCTTGAAAATGTGTTTGCAAATGTTGACATTAAAATTGAATTAAGATCAATACATGCTGTAGGAGAATCGTTCATGTTAACTAATGTAGTTTTTCATTATTGTCAGCCCTCTGTCGTGTGTGTCATGTGTTCCCGCCTCATGTTTTGATATTTGGTTTGTTTCCTGTCCTTGTTAAGTGTGATTATCAGTTAATTATGTCCCAGCTGTGTTTGTTAATTATCCTGTGTATTTAGTTCCTGCCTGTTCAGTTCCTTTTCGTCTGGTCTACTCGTTACTCCCCGGTGTTCATGTCTGTGTCTACCTTGCCTTGTCTTGCCCTGCCTTGTTTGAAGTAAAGACTGTTATTTGAGTTTACATCCTCGTCTGTGTTCCTCGTTCATCCTTGCTGTGTGCACCGTGACAATTATAACATTGATGCATAAAATTATATACTTGAAGCATTTTTTTTACATTTTACAGTTTTCCATTATCAGTTCTTGCCATAATATGAAAAGTTCTTCTCATCTTAATGTACTCTAAACATGCAAAGTCGAGGAAAAGTCCCATGATTGCTAGGAGTAAAACAGAACTATGCTCTGTGTGAAATTGTAAAACTTTGCCACATGATATGAAATCCATAGCAACAGGACGCACCCCCTGTCCCTTGAGATGAGCAGTCATTTTCGCTCGGTGGAACAATTTGACATAAATTCCCTCTGCACTGGCATGGCGAAGATGAGGTGCAAGTGGATCTTTTAATAGCTGACAGGGTGGGGATGTTTGATTTTCGAGTACACTCCTTCCCACAACAACAAGATCACAACAGGAAAAGATAAGTTAACAACATGGGAGAAATAAAAGATTAGCCCTGACGCATCTGAATGGAAGAAATTGATCCTCTTTGTCATTATTATGAAAAGGCGCTTCATTTGTGGAGGAATATGGGATTTGCTGTTTGTGTACAGATGTAATGAATCAGACAGAGGAGATGACAGGCAGACAGAGAGTGGAGCCTGGGAATAGAGCCCGTCTGACATGCTTAGCACAGCAGTTAACCACAGTCCTGCTCCTCAGCCTCTCCTCTGTCAAGGGACCACACACACTCTCACTCTTCTGCTTACTCACTCAATCAGTTTTCTCAGCCTCATCCCACTCTCAAATGAACTGCTTAAAACTGTTTGCAATTGTCATTCAGGAACACGTACATTGGGACACACACCTGCATTTTACCAACCCAGGCTCATTGGAAAAATATACCTGTAGCAAAATCATATTCATGTATGTTTCGTGATACATTCGAAGTGATCTATCCAGTGAATGGTGCCAAATCCATGTCTTTCAACTACAGAAATGGATGAACATGAATCTGGTGGTGTTTTATTACGTTGGTTGTTGTTGCATCCTGGCAGTTCAGAAATGAAATGTTCTGTGACAGGCGGTAACAAAGTTAGCGTTCGCACATATCACCTACCCTAAATCTAACAATCGCATTAACAAAATTAAACATTAGATAAATATCCATTGTCTGAAGCTACCATGCCATTTTATCTTCATTATACAAGTTACTGAGCTTTTGTATTCTGACTCATGTTCCATGGGATTCATACCCTAGCGCGCTGCATCATAAGTGCAGTGCTGTACCAGGTGAGCTACTGAGCAAGTTTATGTAAGGAATAATTGACGACGGGCCATTGAATTATTAGAAAAATAATGAACACCCGAGGTGGTGATGCGGCCACGACACGAAGCGAAGGAGTGCGCTTATAATACGGTTGCCACACCTCAAGACATCGATCAGATGATATATTTCAAGGGATTCGTCCGGTTTTTGTACTTGAATCGCTATTGTGAGTAGGATTATTTCTTCCGCGTCTCATCCATCGCCTCCGTTGCTAATTCCAAAACGTCATTTTAGACCTAGTAACTGAGGCTTGAGCCATTGATAACAGACAAATGCAGCTAATAACTAAGTTATGAGAAAGAGAGAGAGAGAGAGAGAGAGAGAGAGATTGAGCGTGCGTGAATTAGCCTACCTCTCTGAGTCTGTCTCTCATCAGTGTTCGGCAGCAGAGGTACATATTTGGAGTTTTGCAAAAATTTAAGTAGACATTTTTTTCCTATGAGGCTATGTTGGTCTTTTAGGCTTTTGTGTGAATTAGTAGCAATGACAATAGAAAAGAGAAAATATTTGTCTTATGTGTAACAGGTTGTTGAATACACGTCCTCAGCTTTTAAAGTCATGTATACGCTATTTGACCTCATACTGATCACCACGCTTGTGCTTTCAAAGCAAAAATCAGCTGTTTGTGACTTAACTTCTAATCTACAGACAGCAGCTGTGGTTCAGTCAGCTCTTATTAGAGCAGAGGCCATCATGATGACCAAGGTCTGTGAATTATCATAATGTGTGTAAAATCCTAAGTTTACCCTGATCTACAGATAGTGATTGAAATCTACAGAAGGCCAAACCGCCATTAATCTTTGTAAAATAGGGTATTTTAATCTCAATTTATATGCAGCTTTGAAAACTCGGAAGTGTCACCGCTGAGCGTTTGTTTGTAAACGGTAATTTCATCTGTACTCATGAGAAATCGCACTGACATATGTTCAACGTCTACTCATTATCACAAGGGTAATGAATCATACATCCTTATTTTATTTTTAAAACACATTTTTAAAATGACAAGTTTGTCTCTTCTTCCATCCCTCTTTTGACATACTCTCCCTCTCTCTCTCTCCCCCACTCCACCCCAGGGCCCAGTCATAGGGGAGAATGTGTGGCTGGGAGATAAAGAGGCTTGTCGCACCGCTTGATAGCCATTCGCTGATAAGATCTAGTTGCTGTCCATCAGGCTAGCTCATAGCAATGGCTGTCAGTGGCGTCCTAGGAAATTTGTCAGGTACACAAGCCTGTCATATCACTGACATCCCATAAAGAGCACCTACACAAACAGGTCTTTGGTAGGATTCATTACCCTCTGATGGCTGCTGGATGAAAGGCGGAGACATCACAGTAATGACCCTCGATATAGGCATTGTTTTTGGGCAACAAAGCAGAAAACAGTATTTTGGAGTGTTTGATTTTGACAGCCCAAACATCCTCTGACATATCTATTTAACAAGGTTTTGAAATGTGTTGAGTTTACGCTTATTTATGAGTCGGATATGTCTTTTTGTTATTGCAATGTGTCAAAACAGATCACAGTTTGATGTTAATCTTGCCAAAATTATTTCTGAGAATGTTTAATAACAAACCTCTAACTTCTAACGAACACTCATACACATACACTACCGGTCAAAAGTTAGGAGTCAATAAAATTCATATATTTATTCAGTGAAGATGCACTGAATTGAATTACAAAACATTTGTATTTCGAAAAAAAAAGTTGTTTTTTTAACTTTCTATTAACTTTAAATTATTTATATTTACTCATTTATTGGGGGAAAGTATTACGGTTTCACTAAAATGTAATAAGAAATGTTTCCTGAGCACCAAATATGCATATTAGAATTAATTTTGAAGTATCATGTGACACTGAAGACTGGAATTGTGTCTGAAGAGACTTATTTCAAGTAAATAACTAAATACATACATACATACATACATTGAATGGTATATGGATCTACATGTCCACATGGATCCACTAATGAAATATTGACTACATTTTCTTATTTATTTATTTATATATTTATTTAAAGAGAGATATGTTGCCTTCAATGTGGAACTAGCCACAGCTAGACAGACCTACTTCTCAAACCTTATAAACAGTAACTTAAACAACACTCGCACTCTTTTTGCGACAGTTGAAAGACTGACAAACCCCCCAAGTCAGATTCCCAGTGAAATGCTCTCCGACAGCAAATGCAATGAGTTGCTTCAACTACTTCCTGAGAAGATCAATAATATCAGAAAGGCGATTGGCACATCCTCAAGTTATGCAGAGGTCAGACAGATTCAACCACAATTTCAAAATGAAGTTGCTATGTCTGTTTTTGAAGCAATTGATATCAAAATTTTGGAAGAAATAGTACAGCAACTTAAATCGTCAACCTGCTACCTTGACACACTTCCCACATCTTTTTTCAAAAATGTGTTTAACTGTTTAGAAGCAGATCTCTTAGAAGTGGTGAACGCCTCACTTCTTTCTGGGACTTTTCCAAAATCCCTGAAAATGCAGTTGTTAAGCCCCTCCTGAAAAAGAGCAATCTTGATAACACCACATTGAGCAACTATAGACCAATATCAAATCTTCCTTTTATAGACAAGATTATTGAAAAGGTTGTTTTTAATCAGCTGAACTGCTGCTTAAACTCAAATAGATACCTGGACAATTTTTAATCTGATTTCCGACCACATCACAGCACAGAGACAGCGCTCATAAAGATAATAAATGATATTCGCTTAAGTTCTGATTCTGGCAAAATATCAGTGCAGCTGGTTCTACTAGAGCTCAGTGCTGCGTTTGACACTGTTGATCATAACATACTTCTAGAGAGACTGGAAAACTGGGTCAGGCTTTCTGGGATGGTGCTCAAATGGTTCAGATCATACTTAGAAGGGAGAGGTTATTATGTGAGTATAGGAGAGCATAAGTCTAAGTGGACATCCATGACATGCGGAGTCCCACAAGGCCCAATTCTTGCAACGCTCCTGTTCAGCCTGTATATGCTCCCAAATAATGTCAAATAATGAGAAAGTACCAATTTGCCTATAACAGCTATGCTGATGATACCCAGGTTTACCTAGTGTTATCACCAAATGACTACAGCCCAATTGACTCCCTCTGCATTGATGAAATTAACAGTTGGATGTGCCAGAACTTTCTTCAGTTGAACAAGGAGAAAACTGAAGTCATTGCATTTGGAAACAAAGATGAAGTTCTCAAGGTGAATGCATACTTTGACTCTAGGGGTCAAACAACTAAAAATCAAGTCAAGAATCTTGATGTGATTCTGGAGTCTGACCTTAGTTTCAGTAGTCATGTCAAAGCAGTAACTAAATCAGCATACTATCATCTCAAAAACATTGCAAGAATTACTTGCAAGAAAAAACTTGTTCATGCCTTTATCACCAGCAGGGTGGACTATTGTAATAGTCTCCTCACCGGCCTTCCCAAGAAGACCATTAGACAGCTGCAGCTCATCCACAACGCTGCTGCCAGGATTCTGACTAGAACCAGAAAATCTGGCATATCACACCAGTCACTCCAGATTCACTTATACTGGCTTCCAGTTACATTCAGGATTGATTTTTTAAAGAACTTTTACTCGTTTATAAGTCACTCAATGGCCTAGGACCTAAATATATTGCTGATATGCTCACTGAATATAAACCTAACAGACCACTCAGATCATTAGGATCCGGAGTCAGTTAGAAAATACTGAGGTTCACACCAAACAAGGGGAGTCCTTTTAGCTATTATGCCACCACAGTTGGAACCAGCTTCCAGAAGAGATCAGATGTGCTAAAACGTATGCACATTTAAATCCAGACTCAAAACTCATCTGTTTAGCTGTGCATTTGTTGAATGAGCACTGTGCTATGTCCGAACTGACTGCACTGTATTCTATGTATAATCATTTTCTATTTCTGTTTTAAATTCATTTTAAATCAATTTCTAATTCCATGTCTTTATTATTTTTAATTCCTTGTTTTTATTGCTGTGATTATTATTTTTTTTTTACTTTTTTTATTTATTTTTTTTTTAATAACTTTTTTACTTCCTTTTATGTAAAGCACTTTGAATTACCACTGTGTATGAATGTGCTATATAAATAAACTTGCCTTGCCTTGCCTTGCCTTTATCATTGCTGTGAAGTTCTAATGCTAACCTTCATATCAACCTGTTCCCTCTGTTTCACAGGAGACACATCTGTCCTCGTGCATCAGGACCAGGTTAAACAGCATCATTGATTGTCTCCTCCTCCAGACGAGGCATTGTCCCTGTCTAGTACTGCAAGGCCAGTCTCAACAATGAACCTATCATCTTTGTATTGTCACTCTGCATTTCCAACATATTGCATCTCAAACCTCATTCTCACCCAGTCCTCTGAATTTCCAGTCTGTTGTGTAAGAGACAGAGCAAGAAACAATGAGCATCCTCAACCTGCGTCTCAGATATACTGTACCACAATTGCTTTAATGTCTCTGAGGGCGTAATCTCTCCACACTATAACCTTTAATGTATGCACTATTAGAACGTGTCTGGTATTTCACCTAAACTCAGAAATAGATGAGGATAATGGCACAGAAAGCAGACACATTTAGAGGCAACTGCTAACACAGCAGGTGTGCCCTCATCTGTATCGCCCTCAAATCAATGCATAGGGCTGCCTACCGCAGAGCAGCGCTCTTGTTAGCTAGGGCAAAATGATTGGAGGGAATTCTGCAGTTTCCCTCTAAATCTGTTTGTCCCGTGGTCTCGAGAGAGAACCGTGTAGGGGCTCAGATAAGCTCTCTTTGTGTTTTACTCTGAGGCGCCTCTTTCTGTTAATTAGCTGCTCCCCTGAGACTCCACAAGAATGCAAGATTCATTTAATAATAGGAGCAACATTCATCATGGGTCAGTGTGACAATTACTGTTTTATTTTTTTGGTTACCTGTTCCCTTTCAGCAAGTGCCAAGCAAAAAAAAAAAAAAAACTATTTATATTTATGTATATTTAAGTTAATTAAGCAATATCTACAACAATATACCAGCATTATAGTGAGATATTGCCTTTTATCGAAAGTTCAATAAACACATAATTAATACTGCATCATTTAAGTTCCAGATGAAATTTGAACAGATTGTTCAGTTTGTTTGTTTTTTGATCATTGGAGATTGAAAGCTGAACTGAAACACTCATTTTTTATTGTAATTTAATTTAAGATGTATGACTCATTGTTAGTTAACATTACTTAATGGAACCTTATTGTAAGTATTACCTGTAGGCCTGTATACATTTTATATATGCAGTATATATATATATATATATATATATATATACTGCTTTGCACTCTGCATTACTGCCAGAAGAGAGAGAGGGTGTGTGTGTGTGTGTACTTGGTATATTTATCATGTTATGGGGACCAAATGTCCCCACAAGGATAGTAATACCAGTCAGTTTTAACCTTGTGAGGACATTTTAGGTCCCCATGAGGAAACATGCTTATAAATCATACAGAATAACGTTTTTTGAAAATCTAAAAATGCAGAAAGTTTCCTGTGAGGTGTAGGTTGGGTTGGTGTAGGGTGATAGAAAATACAGTTTGTACAGTATTAAAACAATTACGCCTATGGAATGTCACCATAAAGCATGGAAACAAAATGTGTGTGTGTGTGTGTGTGTGTGTGTGTATCCCATAAGATATAGCCATTTTTAGACCAGTGTATTCATGACTACCTTGCAATCAGAAATAGCAATTTTTAGATCTTTGCATGTGTGTTAGGAGAGCACTTGCATCCCAGATTGAACACATTGTCTTCCATACTGAGCGTGTTAATTGCCTCTGAGTCAATATGTTCCCCCTCTTGTCTGTGCATGTGTTCACTCCTCAGCTCAAAAGGTGAAGCAGGAGGCCATATGAGGGTCCCAGGTAGCCAACAACATTATATGTAATGATGGTTTTAATGCTGTTTATACAGCATTGAGGATCACTGTGAGGTTGTTAATATATGTATAAAAAGCGTGCAAATCATTAAGATCACTCTTGAAAATACACTATATTGCCAAAAGTATTGGGTCGCCCCTTCTAATGAACAGGTTTGTTCTAGGGAATTGTGTGCTTCTAATTTTATAGCAACAGTTTGGACAGGACCCTTTTCTATTCTCTAACATGACAATGCCTCTGTGTATAAGGCAAGGTTCAAAAAGAAAATGATTGATTCAGTCAGTGTGGAAGAACTTGACTTGTCTGCATAAAACCAAGTCCTAATCCCAGTTGAACACCTCTGGTGTGACTGTAAATGCAGAGCTTGAGCCAAAAACTCATCAACAAACTCCAATGACTTGTACATATGGGTACAGTCATTTTAGACACTTCCAAAACTGTTGCAAAAGAGATGGAAATACAATTTTTAAATACATGAATGATGTTCCCATGCTGTTGTTGCCACAGATTTGGAAGTGCATTTTTCTGTTCTAAAGAAGGGGGTGTCTCAATATTTTTGCTATATAGTGTATGTACAAGTCATTGGTGTTTGGTGATGAAAGTTTTTTGGCTCAAAATGCTGTTACAGTCACACCAGAGGTGTTAAACTGGGATTAGAACTTGGTCATGCAAACAGTCAAGTTCTTCCACACTGACTGAATCAATCATTTTCTTTTTGAACCTTGCCTTATACACAGAGGCATCTCCTAGAATATCATTAAATAAATAAAAAAATAATGTGATGTATTGTCAAGTATGGTGACCCATACTCGAAATTGGTGCTCTGCGTTTAACCCATCCAAGTGCACACACACAGCAGTGAGTAGTGAACAAATGCACGCACGAACACACACACCAGTGGGCAGCCATTGCTCCAGCACCCAGGGAGCAATTAGGTGTTCGGTGCCTTGCTCAAGGGCACCTCAGTCATGGTCTTGAAGGTGGTGAGAGTGCTGTTCATTCACAATCCCCACCCCTGCCAGTGCAAGAATCGAACCGGTGACCTTCAGGTTATAAGCCCGACTCTCTAACCATTAGGCCACAACCTCCCCATGCTTTAACATTAAGATTTGTACTCATAGAAATTACTAAAGTAGTCAAACCTGTTCATTAGAAGGGGGCAACCCAATACTTTTGCAATATAGTGTATGTGATATACTGTATGTGAATGATTAGACTGAGCTCATGTAAACAAATGGAAAGCACTTTTTTCTGCATGTGCTTCCTTTGAAAAGGATTACAATTTTGCCTCCCACATTATTTTTTTTGACTCTCTGCTTTTGTCATCAGCCTTCAGCCTTCAGGATGCTGTTTGAATAACGAGAAAATGAGGAAATAAAAGGGTTTAAAAAGACCTTAGAATGCAGAGTTTTTGATTGGGGCAAGAACTCCTTCTGTCTAGACATTTTATGATGCCAAGTAAAACAAAATCAAAGACACCATATCGTGTAGTCACCTAAAACAATACTTCGAATAGTCATGGCTCATTCACTGCAGACTTTCTCTAACTAACATTTTTATTAGTTTTTTTTTTTTGAAGGCATTAATGTGTGATTTTCTGTGAAGCTGATTAGAAATGAATTACATGAATTGTGGAAGGCACTATACAACTAACACGAATTGACTTGAAAGGTTAAAGATGTATTTAATTAAGTCCTTCTGTATTTAATCTTCAGTGCAAACTGATGCTCGGTCATTTCAATATTGTGGCATTCTTGACTCAATAAAGAGACTGCATTCAAAAGTTATTCAACCAGACTCTCTCACACACCACACTTAATTCGACATAGCTACTAAACTCAATTCCAGATTATGCTATCATAGATAGATAGATCAGAGAGAGAGAGAGAGAGAGAGAGAGAGAGAGAGAGAGAGAGCTTTGAATGCTGCATCGTGTTTGAAAAATGACATAATTCTTTTCCAGTTCATATAATATAACAGCTATAATTTGGACAACTGACAAAGACTGCCCAGTCTCTTGTCTAAAGACTCTGAAAGTATTTTTTAAAGGATTTTTTGAAAGGAAAGAAAGAAATTGCTGAATGAATGCATTCTTTGTTTTATTTTTGTTTTCACAGCCAGGGATTTTGACCTGTGTTTTATGTCAAAGCAGAAACCTTAAAACTTCATTGCCAGGGTAATATATTTCTAATTCACTGCCTGGGTAAATCACTGACAGAGAATTTGATATTAATTTTCAGACTCTAAAGAAGCCAAAGAGTGAATTAAGCTTCATAAGATGGATTACTGAACGGCATGACGGTTGGTTTTATTGCTGTAAGGGAACAGAAACTTTTTTCACCCTCTGTATAATTGATTAATCCAAAGTGCAAGCAACTGTGTAACTGCAAAGGTGTGATTTCTTCTTCTTCTTCTTCTTTTTTTTTATAGACAGATTACCAATGTGAGTAGCTACCAGCCTGCATACCAATATGAAATGTTTATTTATTGATGCATACAAAATAACACTAAAGGTTGGTGGGATGGAGTTGGTTGTGGCCAGGCAGTCGAAGCGGGGGAGAAAAACAGCAGGACAGGAAGTGTAATTCCAAATCCAATCTCGCTCAGAGGCCAGTACAAATGCACCATTCAAATGGAACAACTGAACCAAAACCCAAACCAAGAGTTTAGATAACAGCGCGAGGGCTATACTCAGATGAGTGTGCAGAGGAAGACTGCAAAACATTGCCTCACGTTCCACCTCCTCCCTCTGTGGTCAATAGTTAGACTATTCCTCCCACCGCTCATGTGTCTATACCAAATGTAGCTGCATTAGCTTTGAGAACGTTCTCCTCTGATATGAGCCAGATAGTCTTAAAGCTCCTTAAAATTAACCTCATTTGCATCTGACAGCAATTTGCATTGAAAGCAAAAGTTATTCCAGCACAATCACAGTGTTCTTGGTGGAACTGCTACTTCAAATTCAAATTACTCCCGTGGTCCTTTTATGTTTTTCATTGCAGAAATTATTTTCAGGGTTTGAGTTTTACTGGTTTAGTTTTAAGACTAAAATCACTAAAATTAGTAGGCAGTGGTTGACAAACTGTGTGCTGGTGTTGTTGGGGGGTGAGGAAACTTCACTTTCACACTTTCACATCTACTGCGTTGACAATAGACGTGAGAAGCAGTGAGACCAACAAATTATTATGTTGCTCCTGCAAAGCAGTATTACTTTTTATTTATTTTAATGTAAGAGTCATTTTTTTGTATAAATATACTAAAATTTTCTTTTTTTTTTCTGCAACAGAAACTATACAGAAAATAACAGTACAATGTAGGCCTGCACACAAAAAGTTAATTTGGTTTAATTCTTTTGTTGTTCTTTAGGGGAAATAAGAAAAAAAAAAACATTACCATAGTGCCTTATTGGGCCTTATTTGTAACAGGGCCGAGGACAATAACATTGGTTGTGGATTTAAGCCTGAGAATAGCTCTTTGAAAATGTGAACGCTAAGATAAACTTCATTAAACATTTAATGTTGCTACTGCTTGGCTTATCTGAGAGCACATTAGGGCCGTGACATGCTATCAGTCCTACATTCTGTCTTAGCGGTTAGCTGTTTCCATTTTGTCCTCAAAGCTCATCCCTAGATTTTCCAGATCAAGGCCTGGTGACATTTGCCCAAAGGATTTGGAGAGAGGGGAAAAAAAAAAAAAAAACAGCTTTATCCTGCCAGGCCCAATAGAAGACCTTGGCTGGTCACAGAGTACAGACCCAGGGTCAGCTCTCTGATCACAGCAACCCATTTCAAGAATAGGGAAGGGTGCAGATACAAGCTAGCAGGGTATCAGCAGTTGTAAGACTGGTTTAAGCCAATACAGATTCAGTTCAGTGTTAAGCTCAGAATCTGTGATGTCACACTGTAAACGGCTACTGACCCTCACAGCTCCAATATGTTTGAAAGTGTTCAAAGTAATTTACACTACTGCTGAAGTGATGTTTATTTATTTATTTATCTATTTGTATTTTTTGAAAGAAATTACTTATGCTCACCAAGGCTGCATTTATTTGAACAAAAAAAAAAGTTTTAAAAAAAGTATAACAAAGTATAAAAAAGTAAAATACAGTAAAACAGTGATATTGTGCATTATTATTTCAATTTTCTATTTTAATATTTTAAACATATTTTGATTATGTGCTTGTAAAACTATTATTATTATTATTATTATTATTATTATTATTATTATTATCAGAGTTGAAAACAGTTGTGTTGATTCATAAACTTGTGTAATTTTTGGATGAATATAATGTTCATAAAAACATAATTTATTTTTATTTCTTATGTTGTAACAGTGTAAAAGTCTTAACTGTCACTTTTACATTAAGTATACAACGAAACCTTTGAATTGTGTCCATGACATTAATATCACTGAAAGATGAGTCCAGTGTTTACATTATTCATTACCAGTCAATCATGATTAAAATGTGCATTAAACGTAAAGGCTCTTTATATTATTCTGTAATTTCTAATGAGCCATGTGGG
This sequence comes from Tor tambroides, assembly GCA_021397915.2. NCBI lineage: Eukaryota > Metazoa > Chordata > Actinopteri > Cypriniformes > Cyprinidae > Tor > Tor tambroides. Next base: position 10,633 of record JAFVLL020015885.1, on the reverse strand, counting down.
TTGAGTGAGGAGAATAACGATTTATACATAAATGAGCTACTACTTAAGACGTAGGGCACATGCAGTGTATTATTCATTTATTAAAATTAATGTTTCATGCAGTCTAGAGAGGAGTCAAAATTATTCAGCTCACATTGCTTTATTCATCTAATTTTAAGAAACCATTTAAAGCTCAGCTGTATTCAAATGTTTCGTTACAAATCATGCAATTTTCATCAGGGATCATACTGACGGCATGTTGATGAAGGAGAGGGAGAGAAAAGCAGAAGCTGGATGAGGGTACTATCTGTGACCATGTGAGAGCTACTTAAATATATTTACTGTTTGAGCCTATATATAAGTTCTATATAGCAAGTAAACAATGATGAGTCTTTAAGATAGAGAAAAAAAATGCATTTTTTTCTTGTGTTTTACTTTTTTTTCACTTGTCAATTATGACATTTTTTTAAGTATTCTGTTCTATTACCATCTATTTGTTCTGTAAATTACATGAAACTATAATTTGGGACAGACGCCAGAATTAATTCAAGCCCTCAAATGGCGCATTATCAGTCTATGAGCAATTGTCTCCCTCTGCATATTCGGCGTTACACATGACCAGCTGACATTATTTGTTCAACATTCCGTAACATTATAAATGGTAATTACTCCGAAAATAGTTTTTGGGCTTTCGGAAATGTTGAGAAATTCTTATTGATGTAAACATCTCTAAACTGATATTTCACACAGTAAATGCTAATTATTTGGAATGTAATTGCAAGAAGTTGCACACTAGCTCTGAGAGCGCAAGTTTTTGGCAGTGTAGAGCTCTGCTTTAGGTCTTGAGTGGCTCACCGACAGGGTTCCTGGGGATCAATGGAGCAGGAGTGGAGACAGACTGGAGACAGGAGATAATTGGGCAGAACAGGATGTGGTGTGGCACCATGGCCGCCCAGGGGGCTTCAGCACTAATCCATGCCTCCCGTCAGGGGTGAGACTGGGGAATGACTATCTCAAGCACTCCCCTGGCACTGGCTCCTTTGGGAAACTCCGTCAGTCAGTTTCTCTCTAAGCATCTGTCTGCCTTCTCAGCTGACTTTCTTGCTAACCATCAGCTCTGTCGCGCTCTGAGATCCTTCCTTATCATATCCTCTGACCTCTGGTGGCACCAAGAAGATCAAGATGGAGGATCAGGTACTGGACGCTGGCTTGGTCATTAGTGGATGGAAGAACTTGTTATTCCCTCTCGTTGTTGTTGAAGACAATTGCTCTGAGGGGTCCAATTTGGTTCCTCTAAATAAGTCATGCAACAGAGACAGAAAAATAAAGTGACACCACAGTCATTGAAAGTTTGAGGCACATGGGAGTTATTGTCCATTATTAGAGAGCTTCTTGTGGGGTTTTCTGAATAGAAGTCTATAGAAATCCAATCAGACCACTGCTGAAGCTCTTTGAGAAGTTTAATGAGTTACTTACATTCATTGTGTTCTCCCAACTAAATTAAAAACCCAAGCGTATCCAGAAAGATGCAAACATGGGAGATGAGCAAATGAATTCAGAATTATTATTTTGTATTTTGGTTAAAATTGATTTGATCCCGTGTCAAATGACTTGATGCTCTGAGTCTTGGGACTGTAGGCCTCAGCTGGTCCTGTGGGGTTCTTAGGGTTCTTAGTGGCATCTCAATTCAAAGTGGCACCATTTGGATTTTAAAGTGTGGCCAATGTTTCTGTCAGGCCACCCAGACCTCCCTTGGCATGCAGAATATTTATCAGGGAACATTTTGCATTTGTATGAAATCAACAGAGGAAGGAACCTGATGAATGTATGTATGTGCTGGCTCCACTAATTCACCACTGTTGGTCTTCTCTCTCTCTCTCTCTCTCTCTCTTTCTCTCACAGCTTTCAGGAATGGGTTAGAATTTTAAAAATCCTCTCTCGGCCAAGGGCTTCATGATTGACGGGCGTCATACTGTCTTTCCCTTTCTTTCTCTCTTGCTTTCCCCACTAGTTCATGCAATGATATTGTGTATTCGTATTACAAGAGCAGTTTTAATCTGTTTTTGCTTTGAAGCAAATTTATACACTTCTAGATTTAGTACACCTTAATAGCTATTCTCTCTCACTGTTTTCCTGATTTATGTATTTTAATTACGGCGAGGAGGCTGAGAGGTTACAAAACACAACATTGTTACAGTAGAATTCATCTGCTAATGTAATCAACTCCAACGTAAAGAAAAGCCCTCTTTCTTGTAGCATTCACAACAACGAGCAACAGTTCATGAAATTTGTTTATTGGTTGAAATTGGCCGATTGAGTTTCTGCTTCTGATTGAAAACAAAGCACTAGGATTGTCTTTGTGTCCTTTAATGTCATTGCCAGCCTCTTGTGCGATGCTGCTTATGTCTTGATGTGATTACCGTCAGTGGTAGTCTCTTTGAGATGCAGAAAATGAGATTTTCAAAGAAAGAATATAAACCACGCTAAAAAGAGCTACAACCAAATGTCAGACATTTGCCTGTATGTGAGGCTGCAAGGTTACACTCAATGCTGAAACAACAGGTTTTACATATAATACGAATCTGTTCATAGTAACATACTTCTCACTTTTTGTTCCTTCCAACACAAGGTGTTTCTAAGTAGGGGAGAATGTTTTTGTGCAGATGCTCCTGCCCTGCATTTCTGCCACTATGTAGCAATGTCCCTTAGATCTGAAAAGCTAACTTTCCACCCTCCTTACATTTCTTATATCACATCTTCCTACAGTCATCCACATGGCTATTTATAGTGCTACATTAATTTAGTGCACATGGGACACTGAGGGCCACATGGCCGTTCTTTTCCTCTAGCAACTTCATTGCATGTGGTTTCAACCCTTTTATTGGTTTCCAGTACGCCCTGTTTTTGCTGGAGGAGTTATGAGCCGTTCATGGATGGAAGCCCGGTCCCAGGCAATGGCACTGCATAGGCTTTGAGCGCATATGTGGAAAGTTTGAGCAAAATATAGAAAAGAAAATAGTGAAACGTGCAAAGGAAGTATGTAATCCAAGACTTTGAGTAGCCTTAACTGATTAGATGACCTACAGAGGTTGTGGGAGAGCTTACTGCCAGTCCAAATCAACATATCACTAGCCCCAAGGACAGACGAGGTGGCATTTCAGTCTGAATTTCTATGCTAACCAAGGTCACCTCTGTTGGCCCCCGATTTCAGGGAAAACAGCTTAGAGAAAATAATCTGCCACACTGCGAGAGGCTTGCCCCTTGTTTTGTTTTTCCTAATTGATTTGAGACACAAATAGATTTACTGAACAGACAAACCCTGGTATGATGACAAATCAAATCTTCCTTCTGTTTTTAGCAGTAGAGAGTACGCTCGCTCCAGGCCCACATTACCATTTCACCCTTCTGGGAGCCAACATCTGGAACTGATCCCCTAACTGCTTGGTGAATTGAGCATCAACCATTATACACACACATACACACACTCACACATAGAGGAGAACTTCTAGTTTCTTTACAAATGCTTTCCAAAACAGCAGTCGTTGACATATATACTTATTTATAGCTCTCAAATCCATTCTGGTTCTTCTCTTTTTGACTTACTTACCCCAACACACATACACACAACCACACAGGCACACGTCTAGACAGGAAACACTGATCATACATTGAGAATAAATTTACCAAGAATACATCAATTGCTCACCCTCATGTCTTTGAGGGTGAATTTATTATTAATATTTTTTTTTTGCAGTACATAGAAGAACATATTTAGAATTTGTCTTTAGTTTTTTGTCTTTTACTTTCCTTTGTTTTATGTCAATGCAGTGAGGTGAGTAAATGATGACAATATTCATTTCTGGGTGAATTGTCTCTAAATTTCATATACAGGAGATCTTGCTAATGTTCTTTAGTAGTTTCAGGGAATCAGTCCATTCACAGAGTCTTTCAGTTACACTTGATGTAAAACTACAATTTGTCTGAACCCACAGGTGTTTACTATTGAGGCTCCCTAGCTACACTTTAGCTTAGTGAATAGTGTTCCCAGTTATAGGTTTGAATGCACAAATGCAATCTTTCAAGGCTTAAATATTTTGGGGATGATTTCTTGAAGATGACAGTGCTGTTTACAGTCAGCAAACACCACAGCGAGGTGGATGAAAACTGACAAATGATGAATAGATTACTGCATCTCTCATCTTTACTCCACAAAAGATTATTCCCAGTGTGAGTCTGGTAATCACTCTGCTAACAGGCCTTGGAGCAAATGCCTCCTGTGTTCACATAAAGCCAAGGCAGTACAGCGTCCTTTGTTTACTGTTCCAAACTCTTGCCATCATCTATGTACAATCTGGAGATAGCCTTCCTCTCTGCCCTCGGCCACCTCTGCTCTAATCAGCATAAAAGCTCCCTAAGAGCTCAAAGATGAAGAGAATTGGCCTCAATTACACACGTAACGACATTGTTTTTGCTAAGACACTTAGGGGAACTGGTGCCAGCAGCAACCTGAATCTATACCAGAGTCATTACATGATCTTTAATGTAATCAGTAGCGCCTTCCTTTGTAGGTTGGAGTTCCGTCACTGTTCTGATGAGGGAGAAAGAGGGAAAGTGGATTTATGTAGTAATTTCCCAGCACTAGGTGTAAGCACAGGGTTGCATAGCCATGTCTTCATTCAGACACACCAATCTCATGTGGACTGTGGAAAACAAGTTTTAAGAGAGGAGTGCAGCACATATTCTGTACTGATATCAGCTGAAACTGGGGAATGGCAACATATAATAAAAAAACTAGTGACTTTTGGTTTCCCACAGAGAGGAAGAAAGAACAAGTAATTGATTAGTCAATACCCCCATTTCTCTCTTTTTTTTTCTCCTACCCACATGAATAATGGCTTTCCTTTGTACTGTACTATTTATATAGTGCACTGTAAAAAAAAAAAAAAAAAAGATTCTTAGATTGCATAAGCATACTAAAAGAACAAAATAAAATAACCGAAGAGTTGATTATGTAGTTTGTACAGTATTACAGTTTTTTTTTTCAGCTGCTTACACACATTTTCAAATTTGCCTCATATTTTCAAAACATTACACACAAAACCAAGAATTGCACACACAAAATGCAAAATGCCTCACATCTCTTGCAAAATGAAGCACTGCATTCAAAATATCACAAACACATCTCAAAAGCAAACATTTGCAAACACATTTTCCATAATTCCTGTTAGATTTTTGTGTGTTATATAGACAATTGTGTTTTGTGTTTTGAAAAAAGTGTTTTATGAAATTGAAAATTTCAGTTAAAAAAAAAAAAAAAAAAAAAAAAAACCCTGTAAAACCAATTTGGATTATTGGATTAAAACCAATTATGGAATTTTCCCATAAAACGTGGAAACCCAATGTGTTTATTATTGATGTTACTATTATAATACATTTTAGTCACACCAACAAGCATAGCAGTTTTTGAGTTCTAGACTTGTGTGTGTGGTCTTATTCAACCTCTTCTAAACATGCACTGGGGAATGAATTCTTAATATTGTTATATTTTTTAACTGTTCTTTAATAGTGTTATTTAAATTAATATTGATTTTGTTATGCTTTTACAGTGTGGACAGACAGATGTGCGGTTTAAAAAAATTGTAGGGACACATTTAAATGCAATGTGTGCTTGCAGAGCACAAAAGAAGAAGAAAACAAAGGGATGATGCTCTAGAGCTTGTGCGACAGAAAGATGGACAGAGTTTTTGGTGTGAGTGAGGTTAAAAGTATGAGTCAGTATTCCTATCAGCACTGTGTCAGACTCTCCCAGACCCTCCAGCAGACAAGCTTTATTAAAATATACCTTGCCTCTGCCAAGGTTATGCCAGTGATAATCTCTGCAAAACTTTCTACCACTATATGCACAGCTGACTGAACTGCAATTTCAGAGATTACAGATCTTGTCATACAAAATATCATCATTCGCTCCAAACTGAAGAAGTTTTCTAGGAGCAAACATCTAAATGTTCCCCAAACACAGCGTTTCAGAAGCGCACTTTAAATAACTGTCATTCATTACAGACAGGTCTGACAACCATACTGCTGTTGTTGGTTATTTCGTTGTTCACAGAGACCTCTAACATTTAATTTTGTATGCAGATGTGATGTTGGCGTGATTTTTTTCATAGTCTGTAGTCATTCTAATAATATGCTGTGTGTAAATATACTTGTAATTGACAACCTAATTGATTTTTAATCACATATTGATGTGTTTTCTATGTTCAGTTCCTCCTTAGGCAATCTCCTGTTTTCAGCCGTAAAATTGTGGTTATATATTCTGAATCTCAAGTATAGTGATGAAAATGTCTGCTTTCAGCATTTGACATGCATGGCCTGTCTAATGCACTGCAATGTTCTATACTTAGAACAGAAGAAACAGTCTCTCCCAGCACACTGAACTGTCTGTAAGGCATCCATCCGTGACATTTGTTTGATGATCTTCTCTCCTCTGTCAGTGTGTTTTATAATTATGGGTATTTTGCGAAGGCTGTTGGCTCAATAGAAACTCAGGTTAGCATCTTTAACGCACAGAGACACCTTCACAGTCATTTTGCGGCGTAATTGCATTCGCATGACCGCATTAATCTAGCGTTTGCGCAAATAGCATAACTTGTTATCCATTTAGCAAAATCATGTAGTTACTCATTTTTTGTAGGCCTACGTGTGTGCAATATATTATAAGACTATTTTTGTTTCTGTACCAGCTGTAAATAGCTGTACCCTTGAGGGTTGGGACGGGCTAAAGTGGCTTCCTCCACATAGTGAAATAATTACTACGGTTCAAAATGGTATGAGATTTGATTGCATGTTTAGTATGTTATTCCACTGAGAGGCACTATGTAATTTAGAAACTGATGACAATATTGCTTTCTCCTCAGAGGAGAAAAAGAACATTTGTATCTGCTGGGATACAAATGTATCCCCCCCCCCCTTCTCTCTGATCATTTATCCAAGATGGTGACCCAAAAAAGACGGGAAATTACATGAGAATGAGAGAAAAAAAAATAAAATAAAAAAATCATGTGCAGCACTGGTAATTATCCACAGAGAAGGACTCACTGGTGTCAGGTTATGCTGGGTGGCTCTGCCGAAGAATGCTTGTGAAGTATCACCCATGTCCGTTTGTGTCCAAGTAACATGCTGGCCTGATCAAAGCCATGGCCGTCAAGTCATATCAGGAGCAGTCGAGAGTGGAGAACAAGTTCTGGCTAATGAATGTCAGGGAATGTAAAACATGTCCATTGGACAGTTGGTCAAAGCCTCATGTTGCCTCTCAGCACCCCACCTCCCACAAACCCATCAGATGGAGCCATCCAGCACCCCATAGTGTGTATATCCTGCGTCAGGAGGGGGACCGTCTGCAGACAGCAGGGGGACCAGGCTGTACTGAGGAAGGAGAGGCATTTTCAAAGCTCACTGAAGCAGCGATGCATTTCCCCCCTGGCTAGCTGAGTTTAGAGAGCCCCTGTAAACAATGACAGGGGGCCATCATACATGCCCTCTGAGGGCCAGGCACAGAGATAATCATCTGATAGTGATGACGGGACTATTACCAGAGTGCTTTCATTCTCCTGCTTCAGTACACAGCCCCGTGTGTTTCCATCTCTGTGACACAGAGTTCAGATTGCAGTGTTTAAGCCTGTCCGCTTTGTTTTTGTATTCTAAGCCTTGCAATGAGCCAGTAAGTTTATACATGCTTTTCTTTCTTTTTTTTGCCGCAAATAGAGAATCTGAAATCCCACACTATATGGTTTCCAACAGGGTGTGCCATAATGCATTATGGTGCATGTGGAATCACTTGTGCTGAGAAAATAAAAGAAAAAATATGAGGTATCTCTCGAAAACACATAAAGGCTGTCAGAGCTAATTGTGCTGCGTCTTTGATCTGCTGCTGCTATCGAATCTCAACATTTCAAGCAGCGTGTGAAAGCTTGATATTGCTCAGAATGGATCACTTTTGCTCTAGGCAGTAAACTTATACTGCATGCAAATGCCCCAACAGTCAATAAGTCCATGTGGTACATCTCACGTGGCATAAGTAATATCCCAAATTACACCGCACGGACCTCTTGACTTCTCAGTGCGATGACAACTCGAGTCATGAGGCCAAATGAAATAGAGGGATTTATTTAGAAAAGACATGAGTAGGAAGGTACAGGAAAGAGAGACCCATCAACACCCTCACAAATGGGTTAATGACTTTTTGTCATCTATTAGTTTAAATAACAAAAATGTAAAAGTGCATGCATTGACATAAGTGAAAATAAGATTATTTATTTGTTTGTTTATTTATTTAAACTCTGGTTTTAAAATATTTTTATTAAATCATGAAATAAATTAAACAAAAATAATTTTTCATTTCACAACATGTTAGACTTTATTAAAGTTACATTTCTGAAAAAAAAAAAAAAAAAAAACAGAAAAGAAAAGAAAAAGAAACCAAATAAATATAAAGAGCACATTTCTAAGTACTTGGCACACAATGGTTTTGTCTTCTTCTGTTTGTCTTGTCTTGTCTGTTTTTTGTTTTGTCTTGTGTTGTCTTGTCTTGTTTTGTTTGTCTAGTCTTGTATTGATTTGTTTTGTTTTGTCTTGTCTAGTTTGTTTTTGTCTTTTTTAGATTGTCTTGTCTTGTTTTTTGTTTTGTTTTGTTTTGTTTTTGTTTTTTCTCATTTTGTCTTGTGTTTTGTTTTGTTTGTCATGAATCTTCAAAACTGACTCAAGTACACACTACTTGGGCTGATAAACTCAGCACAGGATGTAGTATGTGTGGTAAGCGTTGTATGCAAAGTTCAGCACTTATTTTTCTACAGAGAGTGAATGAGAGACAGTATGGACTACATACACATCCCTCTTTTCCTCTGAAAGTTGTCTTTTATACTCTGATTTATTGATAGCTCTAATGTTCCTAGCTGGCTCTGTGTTTTATTTCAGGAGGCACTGCTTTCCTGGCTCTCCTCCTCTCTTTAATGTTTCATCTCAAGCAGAGAGGATGTTTCGAGTCCATAATATACATGTCTTATTAATGTGAGGTCCATTCCTCACCCATCCCCCGACCACTTTCACCTCCCTCTATCTACCTCCTCTATCTACCCTCCGGGCTAGTACCGAACACCAGGTGGGCTTTCAGGCCCTTTGAGTAGACTTAACTTTAGATTAAATCCTGTCTCCAAATGTGACATACTGTAGCAGAATGGTGTCGATAAATTCCAAGGACTATTTATTTATTCATTCATTTTAATTTCACCAACCAGGAAAGTCACTTCAAGTAACTTTCAAGCATCAGAAATACTATAGTAAAAGTAATTTCTCATTAGAGTTCAGGAGTAAAGTAGTGGTGTCTGATTTGTGAACAAGAGTTTAATATTTTCAATTAATCATTTGATCTGGATCACAGATTGCTCTGAATGATTCATTCATGAATCAGAACATCAAGTTCTCAAGTTTGACTGACTGACTCAATCATCCATTCACAGCTGTTCAGTGCTGCAGTGGAAGATTAAATCATATGAATTCATACGACTGAAGTTATTTTTGTAGCATTTTTCGGTTTATCCTCTTCTGACCGACATAAGTCATGGTTTGAAACAGCACGAGGCTGAGGAAATGATGATGAATTTTAGTTTGTGCTTCATTTTCATCTCTATCTTCTGTTACATTTGGATGCAAAGCTATAGCAAACCATACATATAAACTGTGTTTTGTTGTTTTGTATGTCTTTTATACACTTACTTAGTTCTGCAGGGGTGGTTGTGCTTTTCACAGCTGTAATTAATGATTTTCGCATCTGACTGAACCTGGCATTTGTGGGACGCCACCCATCTCCTATGAGAGCCAGTGCTAAGCAGCCTAACATTAAAGTCCCGATTTAGATCCATCAGTTGCCTTGATGGCTTGCTAACAGCACACTATATCAATCTTCAAAACACACAATCAATGACAACAACTCTGATTCCACCATTTCTTCAGGTTCTAATTTGGGATGCTCAATAAGCCCAACTTATATCTTGGTATTTATTGTTATGCAGTGTATGAATGGCACTTTTACCCCCAACTCAACTAGAAATATCAGTATATCTTTTTTAAAAACAAACTAGAGTGAGGAAGAAGCAGCAGCCATGAGGGCGGGATGGTCTATGACAGCAGTGTCTGTGGCTGCTCACAGGCAGTATCAGTCAAGCCTAATGTCACACTGATCTTTGTGATAAATGTTGCAGTTTCACCTACTCCAAATGATGATGTGCCAGAGAAGTCATTTCTCAGAGAGCGGACAGCTGTTTCTTTTGCCGTGATCTGAGAAGTGCAAGTGTTAATCCTTACTTGTCACAAAGATCGTGCATGGCTTGTTAACAAGACATGCTTGTCTAGTGTGTAAAACAGTGATAATAGGCACATAGTAGTTAATTATCTAAAAACTGATGTTATGTCACTAATCAAATTCTGTTTTAGTAGAGTACATATTTCTTAAACGTTTTTAGCTTTAAAAAAAAAATCAGCAAATTTTAGTAGTTTTTGGTTTTTTATTATTATATTTAATGTATTTTCGGTGCCAACATAATTAACTATTCAAACATTGTTTGTTTAGTTAACATCATGTTTAGACTTGTACTCATAT
>JAFVLL020015884.1:0-10233 GCA_021397915.2 Tor tambroides | reverse complement strand
AATCCCTTTGTTTCAGAGTGCCACAAACATTTATTATGCTTCAGAACATCCACTATAAATAAATTACAAACCATGAAACTAATTTATGAGCACAAGGTACGTTCATAATTTGAGGTAATATAGTTTATAATTTATATGGAACCTTTTAGAGGCGTTTAGTCAATTTATTATTCGCCCCATGAGCGTATCAAGGTTAGATTCAAAAGCATGATCTGAGAAACGTTCTCCTTGGACTAAATACTCTGTAATTCATTCAAAAGGCTCCTCCCTCATCCTGTGTTATGTCTGGTTGTACTGAAGTTGGAGTTTTTGGTTTAGTCTGCCATGGCAAGGAAGTAAAACATTTTTGCTCTCTCCCTCTGTCTTTCTGTCCTTTCATCTTAACAGATGAAATAAGCTTTGGTAGAGTGGGGTTTGTGGTTGAGGGCAGATGGAAGACAGTGAATATTTGCTTGGGATAAGGTAATGAATTTGTCTCGAATCATATGCATCACAGCAAAACACAACTGGAGCGCTAGGCATGGGAGAGAAAACAAATGCTGTTTTCAGCACTGAATCATACAGTACTTTGGCTTCCAGCCTCCCACATGGATGTCGGGGGTATCTGTATCTTGCTGAGTAAGTTTGTATGCAATGATAAAACAATTAAGTTCAAAATGAAACGAAATACGAAACCAACCAAGCTGAGCAGAGAATTGTTTACAAAATGATTTCTAAAACCCAAAATACAATTTCAAAACAGCATACCTTGCACAACAGTATAAGACGCTTCTACCGACGAAAGATTAGTGATAACAGTGATGTCATCATCTCTGTTGGAGCTCTCAATGTCAATGTTGATGGATTTTTCGATCTCCCTATGCAGACTTGTAACCATCCCCGTGGGGTACGTCACATTGGTTAGTCTTCCTTCACTGTCATACCTGAAAATACACTAAATGTTAGTAAAAGCCATTTTCCAGTTCATATTTGTAAAGCACTGGAGACAATCATAACTATATCCAATCTTTGACCATCTGAAAAAAAAACAACAACTGTGTCCTCTAGACAATCACCCCATAGAGGTTCAGTGCTGCTATCCCTGCCTGTTTCTCTCTTTCTCACTCTCTGTGTAACATTACATTAGGGAGCAGATCTGGATCCTGCCACAGATCTGTCACAGTCTGGCTGATGTCTGTGCCAGTGCAGTGGAGCGTGGGGAATACTGCATTCTCAGGAGCAAGCCTGAGCTGTCCTGTTCCTGGAGATTTACTTTACTGCAGAGTGTTCCAACTCTAATCAAACACACCTGAAAAAGTTAATCAAGATCTTGAAGTTCCCTTGGAAATTACAGGCAGGTGTGTTGCTGGGTTGCAAAAGAACTCTGCAGGAAAGAGGAATTTATCCAACGCTCTTTTCAAAGAGCTCCTATATTCCTACTGGATTTCTCTAGCTTTCAACCGAAGGGTTCCACGACACACTACCGTTCAAAAGTTTGGGGTTAGTAATATATTTTTTAAGGTTTTTGAAAAAGGCTTTTAAGGCTGCATTTATTTGACAAAGAATACAGTAATAAATATAGTAAAAAATTAATATGGATAAATATTGTTACAATTTAAAATAACTGTTCCCTATTTTAACATATTTTAAAAATGGTATTTATTCCTGTTACGGCAAATCTCAATAAAAGCGTATTATTTATCAACAAAACATACTGGCCCCAACTTTTGAATGGTAGTGCATAAAAACAAAAAAAGTGACATTTCTATCTTTTTTAAGTGTATGATTATCACCAGATTCACAGTGCCTCTGTAAACATTTGCTAAACAGGTTTTATCAACTAATGTATATGTCTTGACTCACTGACACATTTTATTTGCTTAAAAGTGAATGTTTATCATTAACTTCGCATATCTCCTCGGGCTGATCGGAACGTGAAGACAATGCTAAATAAAACTTCTGTTGAGTGTTTCATGCATATACAAAGATTTAAATGTGCATGCATACACAACAACTTACTCATAAAAGGTTGTCCAGCCAGTCTCATCAGCCTTGGTGGCCAACAGGCCAGTGTTTCCATTGTATCCCAGAAGAACAATCTCCTGGTTAAGAGCAGAGATGGAGCGCAGGCTTCCTGCAGGGTCTAGTCCCAGCGTAACCACCTGATTCTCAGGCTGAAGGATGAGTCTGAGCAGTCCCGCTCCCCCCTGCCCTGCCCCGTCCCTCCGCACTTTCACCGTATTATTGCAGTTATCCACCAATGTGGCCAGCTCTCCATCAGGACTGTAGCTGAAGTTGTAGAGAGGCAGACCCGTCACAAGACTGATGGTCTGTAGGTGGAGACCCTCCTCGTTAAACACATACAGCTCTTGTTCCTGAGGGGACGCAACCTCGTATCGGCCCAACGCTGAAGGCCCTGGTCGGTTAGTGCGCACAGCGCGGATCCGAATGTTATTGAGGTCTGCAATGTAGAGCGTGCCATCCGGTGAAACAGCCAGAGACATGGGGGAGTTGAGGCTGGCGTCTGTTGCATATCCATCGTCTCCTGCGAAGCAGTTACAGTTGACGTCGTTCTTGCAGTCGCACTCTGACGCAGCGCCAGCCAGCAGTGACATCTCTCCGTTGGTGCTAACTTGCCGCACGCGGTTGATCTTCTTCTCGTCCGTCTCGGTGATGTAGAGCACACCCGTATGGGAGATGGCGATAGCCGTGGCGCTCTCCAGGGCGGAGTGGATGGCCAGTTTGCTAAGGGAATAGTCAATGCCAGGCACCTGGCAGTGCATGGGACGCCCCGCGATGATACTCACTTGGTGGTTTTCAGTGATGCGTAGGATAACGTTGTTCTCTAGCACATACAGAGAGTTATCCATGGGGTTTACTGCCAAGTCGGTGGGCCACTCCAAGCGTACCTGGATAAAAAATGATTAAACGTTTTTAAATTAAGCTTTCAGATTAACCATATATCATCTTCTGGGCTTCTGATCAAGTTTTTGCAAGCCTGCTAGACATGATTAATACTTGCATATCTGCACTTTCAGCTCAGAAGGTCTGTTTTGAAGACTCAGGATTTAAAGAATGATCAAATGAACCATCCAAGTTTCTGTTTCTGCCTGTGAATAATTCATAACGTGGGCTGTCGGGCACGCTGACCTGACTGACATCCATGCTGGAATCGCAGCTCAGTGGGCGCACAGCACTGAGGTCATTGGCGCCCAGGAGAGTGGAGATGATGCCGTTTTGATCCACCTTCCTAATCATGGTGGCATCCACAAAGTACATAAGCCCGTTTTTATCTACAGCAATACCTGAAAAGACAAACAAACAGGGAAAGAGTCAAGCAGGAAGTTCAGGGGTGATGCAGACTCAGACCCTTTGCCTGTCAGACTCGTTTATTTTTGTCTTCTGCTGTTCTTAATGATCACAGCAAGTGAATCTTTGATCTGGTTTCAACCTGTTCTAAGTTTATCTTCAGGCACTGCTCAATTCGTCTTTCCCTCCCAAGCCCCTGTCCTATATAAGCTAGCAAATAATACACGTCCATCAAGCGTCACTCCTGTGTCAACCCATCAATTCCCCTTTTCAGACACCGAAGGCAGAGCAGACGAGAATATCTGGAAGTGCTGACAAGAAGATGCTCATAGAATGGACCTGTGTAGGTGTATGATGCAGAGGGGTTTGAACAAAAAGACGGGGAGACAAATAGCATGAGGGGAGAGACTGAGTGCACTTGACTGAGCCTTTTCACTGTGAAGTCATTTGGGAATCGGTAATGAGGCCTGTGTAGTCTGTCACCTCTCTACTCTCTCTCTCCAGAAGCTCAAATTCAACGTCACATACAGAAAATGTGACAATGTGACATCCTTGACAGTTTGGTGTCAGACTGGCTATTTTTTCCTTACACCAAACCTGGATTTCACTTTTAAAACCTGCTCTAACTTATCATTGTACCTTTATCTTTTCCTTTCTCGTTGCTATATTTGTTTTGGTTGGATATGCTGTGCTTCAATTCCAGTTTGAACTAAATTCAATTTGAACGCTGAACTTTGAATTTGTGACCCACTGTGTTCATGCTGAATTCATAAAAGCAGATTTAATAAGTTCAGATATTTTTTGAACTGTTATTTTATTTACTATTTACTTGGTCATTAACGCAAGAAATCATGAACTGGTATAAACCCAATAAAAAAATAATATGTTTATATATAACACAAGCTAAAGAGAATCTCCAGAGGAAAATTTAATTGTTCTTTCACAACAACTGAAGGAGAATTAATTAAGTTCTGAGATATGTTACTCCACTTTATGAGGGAAAATAGACACAAATGAGACCACAGACATACAGTAATAGTGTGTACAGCTATAAAATGAATATGGATAGCATTTGATGTGAAATATTCAAGTTCATATCGAGATCTCTGGCATTTTGACTACAGAGTTTGGTGATATTGTGATATGTACTGTAGCTACAGTGTGAGACATTGTTGAGATCGCATCTTAAGATTTCTCCAGTCATTTAGTCCGCCCACAATAAGCTGCAAATTCTCATTCAAATCCGCCTCCATCCAATCAGTAATTAAATGCTAAATGCAAAAATCTGTTTCACTTGGATGTACATCACAATATGGATGTAAAGGTCTGTCATACTTCCATTTCATCGTGACTTTATCCAGAACTCTTCCTCCTAATCTCAATGAGAATGTCTGAAACATTCACCAAAAATATTTAATAGAACTCATAGTGATTTTTTCCTTCTGTGTGATCCACCTAAACACCAACGCTGTATAATATGGAAATACGCTCGCTTACAGCTCTGAACTGTAACATGAGAGTTAAAAGAGCCACCACATTAAGTAACATTATCTTTGAGAGACAGACAGAGAAAGAGAGAATACCAAGAGACTCCGATAATCGAAGCCAGAGACTCGCACTCCCCATAGCACATTCAGAAATTAATTAATAGCTTAAGGTTGAATGTTCTCTGTGATTGTGGAAGCAGCTGGAGGATAAGGCTCTTTTTATCCATGTTAGGTGTCACTGCTACAAAGGAAGCAGATGTAAAGACAGCCTGCAGAAACATTTCTTCACCTCAGACAGACACATGTGAAGACGTTAGTGTGATTTCATCTGATGTGAAGGGGATAAACCATGCAATAAGCAATAAGATTTAGCTTCTGTTTTGGTTTTCTTCAATGTTTCCACCTCACCTTTGGGGCTCATGAGAGTGGCTTCTACAGCTTTGCCTCCGTCCCCGCATCTCTCGTCAAAGGGCAGGCACTGTTCTCCTGTGCCCGCCACCACCTCGGCATTGTCGGCCAGCAGTCTTCCCCCTGTGAGCGATCGCACCTTGTAGATTCGCCGAGAATTTGTATCAGAGATGAACAGAGCCCCAGAGACTGGGTCCACAGCCAGGAAGTACTTATGAGTCGGATTGTTACTACAAAAAATGAGGTCATTACGGAGTCAGTGCTGCAATTACGCAATTAGGCATAATGCGCTGCTTTATCGCTATATTTATATTCAGTGAATAATTTAAGTTAAAGAGAAAGAAATTAAGTTAAAAGCTCACCTGTGTCGAAAATCCTTATTTCTGTAAATGAAGAAAAGAACAAGAATCACAATTATGATTCCAATATATCATGACAAATTATTTAAGAGTAAACTGATTTAAAAAACAACAACAAATTAAATCTAGCTAAAAGTAAAATTCTCCCCAAGGACGATAACTATATTAGCATCTACAATAACACACAATAACATTTTGCTTATTAAACGTGTGTGCTGCAGTTTTGTCGCCTGCCACTTTAAATGCTCAAGCCTTTAAAAGCAGGATGAATTCTAACTGGCTGCTAATGATTATATCATTAGCTGGAAAAAAATGAAAGTGATTCCAATGATATTGTTCCCCTGAGCTCTTATTGTTATTAGCTTGCTTTTCGTTTAAATTAAGAATGATTTTTATAAATTATTATTTTAAATTATAGTTAATTATAGCATTATAGTTATCATCCTTGGTGTGAACGGGTCTTAAAACAAAAGTCTCCTTTGCTTCCTTCCCAATACCTGAGCTCCAGTATGCGTGTGGTATTGAGGTTGGGATAAACTCTGCGTACAAAATTCAAGTCTCCGACGTAGAGGCTGCCATCAATGCCTGCTGCCAGGGCTACAGGTGCCAACAGCTTATTTCCATCAGCCAGGCCATTACAGCTCGGGCATGAGATGCTTCGTCGACGCCCATTACCCATGATGCTTGTGATGATGGGTGGCTGCTGGGACACAAAGACGTTCTCACCGCTGCCCTTATGAAGGATGCCTGGTGTCAGATGAATAAAGAAACAATAACCATTTAAATGGAAAAAGAAAGTGCTATTTTCAAAAGACCATTTTAGTAAAAGCTGTTTACCTGAGCCAATTCTGAACATTACAACCACATTTTCGGAGCATTACATTAAATTATTGATCAAAATGACAGGCTCTTCCACTGAAAGCAGCCAGGCATCACAACACATCAGACTTCCTGTGTGTCAGAAAGGGATGGCCCTCTCGTCACCTCAAATCTCGGTCTCAGTGGGTCTGAGACTGGTCCAAAAAAAGTTACTTTACAGTTTAACCAGTGACAATCAAGATTGGAATTTTAAATGAGTATAATTATTACAGTTCACGTAATTATAATGCATATATATATATATATATAGTTCTGCTTTGGGTCTTATTATGTCTTATTTCATTATGGGATCAAGTACTGCCACTAATGCCCCATCTAAATAAATAAATAAATACACACAAAACAGGTGCATTTTGCCCCTGTACAAGAACATGAGGCTCATACCACTGCGCAGGTTGAGTATATGGTGTTTGTCCAGAGACCAGCCGCCCAGATTGGAAGGTTCCAGCTCATAGCCTTGAAGCATAGCCGTCCTCTTCTCCCACAGCACCAGACTAGGACATGATTCATATTCATACCCCACAGAGACTTGGGGACAAAGACAGAGAGAGTGAGAGAGAGAGGGAAAAGAGAGAGTACACAAAATGTATCAAAACAGCATTTAATTAACTACATGACAGGCCAATATTAGAGATGATTAATTTACATACAATGCAAGCAGATTGGATGGGGAGTCTAGCTGAGAAACAGTGAGGGAGAATATAAATATTTATTTGAAAACCACATGCTAAATTAAAAGCCAGGAAATTTAGAGAAACAATAAAAATTCAGCACTTAGAGACACACATATGAGGCAACTGTAAGCTATAAATGACCCTGCAACAATCATCACAACATTTCTCTTTGCAGACTGCTGGGCAGAAGTAGGACATATCAGGTTCTGGGCAAGCCTTCACAAATCACCGCAGCTGGGGTGCTTTCACAACCACAAAGCACCTCGGTAAAGTGTGAACGTGATTTGTTCAGACACCCTGTGGCTGGACATGACTTCAGCTTTCACTTCTCCTACAGGACCGTGTGATCTGTGCTGCTGCCACAGGGTCATTGCAAGATACGTGTTTCCACAAAAAACTTTCCTTCCATTTCTTGAAAAGTGGAGCACAACTCCATGAATCCATTAGCATAAATACATATGGAGATATACCGACGAGGCAGGTGAGAATTTATGGCTGTGTAGACGCGAGTGGGACTGTGGGTACCTCAAAATATAAATGAAAAAGATGTAGAGAGCTGGAAGGTAGACAGGCTGAGAAAGCAGCGGAAAGACAAAGAGAGATTAGTGGGTGTTATAAGGAGGTCACACCAGACAGAGTGCTGTTCTCAGCGTTTCCCTCAGCTCACTACGGCTGCTCTCTGAACCTGTGTGTTTCTCTGACAGGGACGGTCAGGCTGAATGATCTTTGGGTCCTACGTTCACACGCATGAGCACAAATGCTGTCTGATTTGTTAACTCTCTGTGTTCAGTCAGCAGAGTGACCGATTTCCCATGGCTGTTTAACTGCCGTGTGTCCTGAAAGGTCATTACCGTCCCCAGGGTACCAAATAAACACCCATCAAGCACCAAACATGGATAAATTTTATATTTGACAGGTGAATTTCACAGTGTCACAAGCCAATCTGGAGGATGACAATTTTTTTAGAATGGATTAGTTGGATTTTGTGAGTTGTGATGTGGAGAACATCTGTTATTAACGTTACTTAAAGTAGTGAAAAGCATGTTTGTATGATAAAATGAATTTGAAAAATGTTGAAAGCACACAACCCAAGCTGCTCAAAGCATGAGAGCACTTTACCTTAACCGTTTCAGAAGGGGCTCATAAGAGGAGAGTTTAATGTGGGCTGGGTACCATGTCAAGTGCTGACAGAGCATTTGTGCCGTTTAATGCTCTTGAGAGATGTGTTTAATGCATTCGCCAGCACATAACTTACATTTTACTGTTATATTCATTTTCTGTAAATGTTATGAACTGAAAGTCATGCCTATTTCCATTGCACCAAGACCAAACTTTGTATTTACATTAGTAATGGAACAAAATTGTTTTTTAAATGAAACAACAAAACCAAAATTAAAGTTTTATTTTAGCTGAAAACTGAAACTGGTAAATAAAGTTTATTTAATAAACAAATAATTAATATACTTAATAATCGACACTCAAAAACTGAGCTGTATGTAAACATTTAAATTGCACATAAGGCTAACTATTGAGCTATTGAATTGCTTTCCTGAGATAAAGGTAGGATTCTGTGACATTGTTTACAAGCTGACATCTTTCTGTGTTTGAAACACTGATTGGGGATTACATTAGATGTGATATTTCAGTAAGTGTTTCTTTTAATATACCTTCTAATGTTAATTCATGTTTATTCTGTGCTATAACTAGTAATAAAGAGGAAGATGATCGGTTTATGTGCTGCTTGAACTGAGACGGCTACAGTGTTGTGTTGTGCCATATTAAAGAGCATCAAAACGCATTTGTTTGGTTAACAAAAGTAACAAAGCACAAAGATTATTCTAATTACTGGATGGTAGGTGTGCTACAAATAATGTTTGTAATAAGAAACCAGCATAGATTAAAAGATCTGGTTCATCAAAACAAAGATTTATTAAAAACTAGAAATTAATATAATCAACTCAGCATTAGCTCTTTACCTGTTTTAGCTTATCCAAGTTGTCAACAGAAAACAGACACTAACAGAGTCTAAACGCACGATTGGCAAAGCACTAATTAAATGACAGCTTCTTTTAATAATTTCGGCCAAACTCGTTTTCAGCCTCAGTCAAAATTACACAAAAAGTTATATTTTTGTAGGACCAGTAACTGCAATGGGATAATAACTTTGTTTTGGAGCATGTGTGCTAATAACTAAGTCACCATTCCAGTCACAATTAATTATGTATGCTTACCCACTGCATCAGAGAGGCCGTAGACATGCTGACCGTATGCATCTGTCTTGTCCCAGATAAAGGTGTAGGCAAGGTTGGGTGAGGCATGGAACCACTTCTGAAAGAGGTGTCCCTCTACGGCAACCATCAGATGGACTTTGACCAGGCTGAGAGGCACCACAGCTTGAGTCATGGTGATCTTGAGCAAAGAGTGGTAACCTGGGGTCCGTGAACTCAGGTGACAGAGCTTCAGATTGGTGCCAGGAATCTCTAGCTGCTCATGCAGAACCTGGCAGAGAGATGGAAGAATGATTTTCACGTCATAGGAAAAGGGTATTTTCAAACAAGAATAGGACATGATTAGGAAGGTCAGGGGGTAGAAGAAAGACTAAAAAGATGAAAGGAAGGGGAAATGCAAAAAGAGTATAATTAGAGTGAAAATGGTTGATGAGGGATGACCTGTGAGTTTCATCAGGTTAACAACCTGTCAACTAATTTAATGACCAAAGAGAGAGTGGTGAAGGAACAAGAATAAAGTGAAAAAAGCTATATTTGGGACACTGAAGTGAGCAAAATTGAAAGGTAAAGTGTAACTGAAGGATCCCATCAGTGCAAAACACATTAATCTGCTAATTACAGTAATGAATGTTTCAAGGAAGCGAGGATTTCATAATACCTGTGTCTCTGGAATGATGGACCTCTCTCCTGGCCTAGAACTGAAGAAAGAAGAAAGGGGGGAGGCCACCACCACAGGATCAGGCCTCACAAAGCCGCTGAGGTCACAGCTCGGGATGGTGTTTTCCTCTGTCTTTAACATCAGAGTGTCCATGGCATAGAAAATGTTCCACGGGAGCCACACTGTGCGCTCTTGACTCAAAAATGGAGCCCGCTCGAATCGGAGGGTGAGAGAGGCTCCACCATTGGCAAT
>JAFVLL020015882.1:0-23063 GCA_021397915.2 Tor tambroides | reverse complement strand
TTAATCATATCAAATCAACCTTAAATTTAAGATTTAAATTCCCTAAAGCTAAAATTCATAATAAAAGCTTAACCCGAGGAGCTAAATCCTTTACATGTTCCATGAAGATATTTTGTAAATTTCCTACTGTAAATCAAAACTTAATTTTTGATTAGTAATATGCATTGCTAAGAACTTCATTTGGACAACTTTAAAGGTGATTTTTCTCAGTATTTTGATTTTTTTGCACCCTCAGATTCCAGATTTTCAAATAGTTGTATCTCAGCCAAATATTGTCCTATCCTAACAAACCATACATCAATGGAAAGCTCATATATTCAGCTTTCAGATGATGCATACATCTCAATTTTAAAAAAAATTACCCTTATGACTGGTTTTGTGGTCCAGGGTCACATATGGTTATAATAATGAAATAGTCAGATGTTATTGCATGTTTAGTTTTACAAATTTGAAAAATTTTGGCCCATTCCTTCCTCAAATTCTACCACACATTTGTGTTAAGAAAAATAGCTTCCATAAACTTTAGTACAAGAGTTTGAAACGCATCACCTCTGGGAGTTTGCCAGAAGAAGAGAAGGGCATATGGGGAGGGAAAGAGAAATATGAGTTGAACATCTCACCATATATGTGGCAATCTCCTCTGGAGCATCTCCATCAAGGTCAAATTTAAATGTCACCATCTTATGGTTATGAGTCTCCAGCTGACACTCCACCATCTTGTCTCCTGTGTCACACACCTGTTACAGAGAATATAACAACAGGAACTTCAAAAAAAAAACAAATTAAACTTCAAAAAATTATTTTAGGTTTTCTAATGTCCAAACCAATACTCATGTCTGAGCCTTGACCCGTGAAACACCCGTGAAGCTTCACAAATCACTTTATTTTTGACAGCTAGCATCTAAACATCATGTTTGGACACTCTTCATCTGTTTGGCTGTGAGCTCCAGACTCACTTTGATCATGGTGAGTTTGGGTCTGTTGATCTTGTCTTGGCGGGAGCGTGTGCGGGACGTTTTGCGATTGGGTTTTCGCACTCTTGATTCACTGCGAGCTCTGCCGGAGCCCTCGTTCCCATCGCTCATCTCTTTACCAGATGTGACATCTGAGTTTATACTGCAAAAGGGCAGAGATCCGATCACTGAGGTTTGTAACTCTGAAAGTATGCAAGATGAAATGGAGAATACAGCACTGATCTATGAACAGAGAAACACACCTGTCATACATGGACCCAGCTGGTGCTGCCTGTTTATCAGGAACATGCTCCTAAAGTGCACAGAAGGCGATGAGTTCAATTCCAATGACATATGATTCCAACACAGATTGCCGTTTACGTGTTGCTATGCTAAATATAAATATAAAAATACACAGCACACAAATGTTTGATAAGACAGTCCATAAAATTGGACTAAACCAATGAATGCATTACATTCATAATCTTTATCTCCTGCTGCACCCTACACAAATCTACGCATTACTGCCACTTTATGTTGAACAGAATATTACCTACATAACACTGTTTATAGCCAGGGGCATAAATCACGGGGGGACTGGGGGGTCAGGACCCCCCTATCTGAGGGTTGTCCCCCTTAAAAATATCATTACAAACCACTCTGTGTATTGTAAATAATATAATGGACATATACTTAAAATAATTGTGCAAGTAGTAAAACAATATAAAAATTTTAAGTTTAGAAACGTTTTGAGTCCCCCCTCCATTGCCTCACAGTGGTTTGGTCCACTGCCTGCTTTCCCCCTTTACCTCACTGACACACACACACACACACACTCATTCACTCTGTCTCTCACACATACACACACATACACACACACACACACACACACACACACGAGTTCGGCGGAGAGAACAGAGTGCTTCAGTAGTCACCGGTAGAGACGTTCCGATACCATTGTTCCCTTGCCGATACCTAGGCTCCGGGTTTCGGCCGATACCGAGTACTGATCCGATACCTGGGTGTGTATCTGGTTATACAGCTGTATGTACTACTAGCCCTGTATGAATTGATACAATTATTTCAGCCAATGAGACTGTTGTTTGCGCATTAGCTCCGCCTACTACCAGAGAACCCGGAAGTTCTTAAAAGCTGAAGAATTCCAAAGGAACGCCGTAATTTTGACAGGAAAATACAACAAACAATACTGTTTACATACCATGCAGAATTGACGCGCTACATGCAAGACTCTCTCGCGCTCTCTCTCTCTCTCTCTGCGTGTGAGAAAAAAGCAATGCAACGGCGAGTCGTGTGCTTCACACTAGAGTTTACGGTACGTCAAACACAGGTGCGCTGCGCATCCATTCAGATGATCTGAAAAACAGCACAGATTGCTTGACGGAGAGTGAAACTCTGAAGAGCTCAGTCAGAGTGTTCGGCGAGTTAAAATATATCTCTGCTAAACTTATACATAGCCTCGAACTCACACACTGGCGAGTAAAATCTGAGCATTTATTAGCCAGTGGCTAATATTAGACATCATTTAGTAGCCCAGAGGGAAGATTTAGTCGTAATATGAGAGTGATTTACTGGCAATGTGCTAGCATGTTTGTATTTCTTCTTCGGTGCTCTAAATAGTGGTTGCATGTGGCAACACAGCACAGCTTCCTGTGTTTGCATTCTGAGCCGCGAAGAAGAATTAATTTCCAATTTGTAGCGTTAAGCAAAGCTAGTGGGCATAACTATAGGTCTTGTTTAAGAAAATGGTATCAGATCAGTACATGGGTACTCGCCGATACCAATGCCAGATTTTTTGTGGTATCGGTGGAATTTCCGATACTAGTATCGGAATCGGAACAACCCTAGTTACCGGTATGTGTAAGTCGGCTGTCAAGGCTATTTTATTCACTTTAAACATCGGATGAAGTGATTCTTTCTCTTTAATACAGATGATGCTGGATCATTAATAAATTAGTCACGAGAAAAGATGATGATATCCGATGTATTTTTCTATGAGCGATTATAAGGGTACCTAGCTTAGCTTGTTTAATACTGTAGCTTGTTGGATAGTAAGTCTCCCACAACAACTAACACAGCGATAAGCCTGAGTGTGAACTGATATTAGGCTAATATTGTAGCTAATATTATCTATCCTTACAAGTACAATTTTGGCTGTTTTATTTGTGTCCAGTGTTGGGGAAAGCTACTTTTAAAAGTAATGCATTATAATATTGCGTTACTCTCTAAAAAGTAACTAATTACATTACTTAGTTACTTTTTATGGAAAGTAATGTGTTACGTTACTTTTGCGTTACTTTTTAAATATGGGTAGGGACTGCTTGTTTGTTTTTAATATAAACAAGTTCTATTGTTGGCAAATGTAAAAGCCCTTTCACACCAAAAGTTAAATGAATAAGCCTCAGGCTGAAGGAAAAGTAAATTCACTTCTGTACAGTAGAATGCAGAAGTAGTAAGTTCAACACACTTTAGCTATAAAATACTCGCTTCAGCACAAATGTTTATCTAGAGAATTTTTTTTATTAGTATAATTGAATTAGATCATTGAAGGTCAGCAGCAAAGACACTGGTTAATAAAATGGGATTAAATACATAAAGGATATTTATGTTATTTAATATTTAATTATTGCAGGTTTGTGTCATATCCTGAGTTGCATTTCACTGGTTTTAGTCATTTTGAGGAACACTGAATGTTGTTGTTTTTTTGTTTGGTTTTTTTTGCAAGTGAGATGAATTAATGCATGTTCACATTTATTCTAGAACTACAGTAACATCTTACTCATGATTTCTCTCAACATGAGGACATGGAACTGTCAATCAATAAATGGGGCAAAAATTAACTGGCCTTACTTATTTGAAAAAGTAACTCAGATACTTCCTTCCAAATTAAAAAGTAATGCGTTACTTTACTAGTTACTTGAAAAAAGTAATCTGACTACGTAACTCGCGTCACTTGTAATGCATTACCCCCAACACTGTTTGTGTCCCCCTCAAAAATTTATCTTGAGAAATTATGTTTATTGTCTCCCCCCCCACTGTTAAATGAAATTTGCACCCTTGTTTATAGCTGTAAAGACTGATGATGCAAAACAAATTTATGCCTGTGATTCAAATTTATTGCAATGTACGTACAGTCTGTCCATGTGGACCTTGGTAAAAACAAACAAACATCAAAATATAATATGCAAAGGATAATTTCTGCTGACAGTCCTGGGAGAGAGTAATTTGAGGGTTTTAGGTTCTTCTAGGTAAGAAAAAGCTCCTCTGGTTTGCCTCTCTCTCAAATATTATGTGAATAAATATGCATATTTTTATTTATACAGCTGTATATACAGTAAATAACACACAAATCTGTCTATAAATCTTCTGTTCCAGATTTAGGACACATTATTAATATTATAAATTTTTTGTTTTTTCTTTAGTCTGTCTTATTTAAATGTTCTTTCTGTTCTCATGTAATATATGTATGTATGTATGTATGTACAAAGAGCTCCTAAAAACCACAACAAATTCCTTGTGTTTGCACACAGTTGGTGAATAAAGCCAATTTTGATTCTGAAAATGAAATGTGAAACCCCCCTACTCCTGATCACATGGTCGTAAACGGCAATAATACTTCCTTCAAGTGACCAGTGCATGTACTGTACACATCACTAATGGTGTTTTGAGGTTGTTGCTGTATTGTGAGATTGTCTTTTCCATTAAGATACAGTATGAGATGCTGCCTTTGAGTTAATCCAAAATGAGATATCTCTAAAGGCAGCATGATAATACAGAGCCGTATTCGTATTGTGACTGTACTGATAGTGATGTGAAGAGCTTCACCTCAGTGCATGTTTCAGTGGGAGCTCCGGTGCTGTGCTGCTGCTGCACCGCTGGAGTAACACTGCTGTTCTGATGACTCAGGCTGGCACCGGCTCCTGACGCTGGGATGGAGTGCTGAGGAGCCTGGGTTGGGTCCACGGGCACAGCGGAGCCGAATGTGTCGAGGACGGGTCTGAAGGACGAGAGCTGGGGTACTGCGGGAGGCTGAGGCGCATTATAGCTGCTGTGGGACAGGATGCTTGAGCTCGGGGCAGGAGCTGGAGTCAGGTGTGTCATCATCTGAGTGACACGGATGTGATCGGAGCTACTGGTCGAGTTCTGGGCCACGTGAACAGTTTGGGAATGGCTGGTCAAGACTCCCTGGAAAATTTAAGATTTTTTTTTAAATACATGAATAAGTAAGACTATATAAATCTATAGTTAAAAAATGGGAAACTATGACATTTGGGTAAACATTCATATCATATTCAATTTGAATATGAATATAAATACTTAATTATAGGAATGTCCCGAGCCGATCTCAAGGATCGGGATCCGGGCTGACCAAGCGTTTTTTTAATTTATCGGTATCGGCTCTCCTAAGCCCGATTCTTATTTTATATCAGCTGTCATGCCGGTGTCATACAGTAGGTGGCGGTGTGTGCCTTTAGGTGGGTTTGCCCACCACCATTAAAAGTAAACAAAGTCACTCAAATGTGCGTGCTCAGCCGCCATTAAAACCAAAATAAGAAGAAATGTGCGTGCGACACACAAGCAGCAGTGAGGTCTGTTATAACACGTCATACATGTTTGAGCTTCCGTGTTCAATGTATTTGATGTACACTGTCATAACAATCTCTCACTCATTTATCGTTTACTTTTATCTGCCGTCAGATTATCTGAGATGTAATTGTCTTAAAGCATTGTTATGAGTTGCGTCTTGCTTTGGATTTGACTGACAGACTGGCATTCTGACACCATGCTTCATGCTTTCTAACCATAGGTTGTAATTATTCTGCTTATTGTACATATAAAATACAAGAAGTTTATATCAGCAGTACCATATTCATAATTGTGACGACACAATGTGTTTACAATGGTTAAAATTGTAACATGTTTACATCTACCAAAGTCTTTATATAGTGTGTGTATAGAGAAAGAGTGTATCTTATAATTAAATATTATATTATATTATATTACATGATATATACATACAAATATTAATTTTACTGTCTGCACAACTCTGTATAAATTGGATTGATTTTACTGTAATAACTTCAATGTACTTGAATTGTGCACCAAACACTAGAAATTTACAAGTATCGGATCGGGACTCGATATTGGCAGCTACTCAATATTCAAAGACTCAGATCGGATCGGGGCACAAAAAACCTGATCAGGACATCCCTACTGAATTAGTATGGAGGTAAATGTTTCCTCTGAAAACCATTGTGATTGTGATTCAAAAGTAAGCATTCAATGTTCCAATTTTTGTGTAAACTATCCCTTTAAGACACTGACATACCCTACCTGGGTGGGCAGAGCTTGTTTAGTGGGAGGGACTCCGACACACAAAGAGGTGGGGTTTGGAGAGGGGTGGAGAGTGGGTGTGGCCTGACTGTGGGAATGTTGGGAGAGAGTGGCCATGGAGTTTATGGCAGGCTGCTGAGCAACAGAATAGGCCTGCTGGTACTGGTGAACTGTGGGAACTGGAGGCGCGAACACTGGAGCAGCAAAGGGTGGAGCAGGACATTGTGTGGGTATAGGAGAGGTGGAGGACAGGTGGGGGTACTGGGTTAGCGCAGAGATCTCCATCTGCGAACATGACACTGGCGAGATGTCGGGGTGTGTGGGGGCAGGCAGACTGAGGGACGACTGCACAGAGGGAAAGCAGGCGGGGTACGGGTCACATCCAGGAAGAGGAACCCCGACTGACTGAGCCGAGTTAATGGAAGGAAACTGGAGGAGGAGACAAAAGTGCATTGTAGTATGGGAAGAATAACTACCATCAAGAACAGAAGAGCTAAACGCATGCTAAATTTGGCCGGTCAAAAGTGCCCACTTTGTACATTGGACTGCTTACACAAAACTACACAAATCACCAGGGATGCACGATATTAGATTTTGCCGAAATCTGATATGCCGATATTTTTCAAATCATTTTGGCCGATAGCCGATGCCGATATATATTTCCCTTTGTTTTGAAACAACACCAAGTCTCTCCTGTGCGGAGATTATGAACAAATTATTTTTAATTTTGGTTAGTTTTGAGCAAAAAAACTTATTCGCTAGAAGTAATAAACATTATTAAAGTTCTTTTTTTAATGAGAGTACATTGAAAGCCTTGAAACTAACTAATAAAATCAATTTCTGCTGTGTTTTTTTTTTCTCAGACAGATGCAGTTGAAACCTGATTTTATTTGTGGATTTATTTATTTGTTAATAAAGATTTTATTTGTGGATTTAAAATTAATAGATGGTCTAAAGCCAAAGAGCTGTAAAAAAAAAAATCTAAAAATCTTTAAGAGCACCTTGTATTTAAGTTTTCATAATCCATTTGAAATCAAAAATATATATTTGTATATTTTACTTTCATTTTATTACAAATAGGTCAACAGCGCCCCCTAAGTAAATAAAATGCCTTACCAGACAGGCATTAGGACCCAGGGGAGGCTGTCGCTGCTGTTGCATGCGCTAGTGACTGTTGACTCTCTCGCACATGGACACGTCGTTCTGTACGTGCATTCTCAGATTAAATGCAGCGATCCAAAACTAATCTAATCATCATTCAGGCAAAACTTCGCTTCAAGACTGACCACACTACTGCCATGCTCTTATCACTATCACACCCTGAGCACATGTGAGCTACTTGTCTTATCAGCAAGGCATATCAGCATCATTTTTCAAATCGGCCAATGCCGATATTTACATTTTTAGTCTTTATCAGCCATTTCCGATAATATCGTGCATCCCTACAAATCACGCATCTGAGAAGCAGAGGAGCTGGCAGAAGGGTGTACCTGTGTGAGGTAAGCTGGAGGAGGAGGAACAGATTGTGTCAGCAGACTGGAGGTGGACTGTCCTCCTTGCTGCCAGCTGTCCAGCAGCTGTGTCTGAATGGAGAGCTAATAGGATAGAAAGAGAGAAATACAAGTGTGCAAAGAGAAAACAAGATGACTCAAGAAAAGTCAGAGGAGGTTTGCAGATGTAGGTCACTCTTGTCTGGTCACAGTCCTGCTCCTGGAGATTTACCTTCCTGCAAAGTTCAGCTCAAACCCTGAAAAAAAACTTCTGAAGAAGCTCATTAAAATCTTCAGTTAAACTTAATTACAGATATCTGTTGGAGCAGGATTGGAGGTGAATTCTGTAGGAAGGTAAATCTCCAGGAACAGGATTGGGCACCACTATGGCCAGTTTCATAAACTTAGATTAAGCTTACAAGTTAGTCATCATTGTTTTTCTTTAAAGCCTTCTATAGACTGCACAATTTTAGCAATCCTATAAGATCATTGTAAATCACACTGTACGACATGGATCTAATAAACTTGCGTACGACGTGTGCAGACTGTACGATGATGACATCATAGGCTATTGACTCAAAGGCTACGACGCAAGTTACTACTGAAGAATAAAAATGACATCAGCATGCACTAGTGGTAAACAAAAAGAGCATAACGAATCACACTTTGGCAATTGTAGTTTATATGTGTGCTGAAAAAGTGGAAGCAGCGAAAGATGAAAGGAATGGGAGCTTGAGCTGAGTAGTTTTAGCTCCATGTCGCGTTGATTTCATGTCGCATTTTTATTGGCTGGTCAGTAAACTTGGGTTATAGCAGCAAACACTGTGCGATGATCATGCTGAATTTCTGACACTGTCAAAAAATTATCGTAGGCTATCTTTGGTCATTAGACCATGACAACGGCTGTCTTTGAACCTCTCTCACTGTACGACACAGGACCACCGATTAGAAGCC
Organism: Tor tambroides; assembly: GCA_021397915.2. NCBI lineage: Eukaryota > Metazoa > Chordata > Actinopteri > Cypriniformes > Cyprinidae > Tor > Tor tambroides. Next base: position 14,314 of record JAFVLL020015882.1, on the reverse strand, counting down.
ACAAGCAACAGAAATCACGATTGTTTCATGATGCCAAACTTTCGTCTGTACAGACGAAATGGGTTCCTATCATGCATTTTTACATTTACATTACTTCTTTTAGTGTGTAATGTTGTGCATGAAAAAGCTCTGCAAAGTTACAAAGCACAAAGTTCACTTCAATGGGAGTCATTAGTTAAGGAGCTGGTACATGTAGGTGGTATTGAGTGCCAGTTTTTAAACAGCTGGGAATTTCAAGTGGGTGCTAAGGGGAGGTCCATGCAAAAGTTGAGAAAAAAAAAAGATGACGACAAACAAGCATACCTGTGGGACAGGTGGTGCAGGGCCTGTCTGGCTCAGCTGCACAGGAGCAGTTTGCTGCATGTTTGAGAAGTCGCGGAGTTGCCCATCTATTGTGGCATTCGCAGTGAGTTGCTGCAAATGTTGTAACACAGGTGTTTGTTGAGTCTGTGCAGATGCTGGCGGGATATGCAGCACGCTGCAGGCTCCGCTCTGAAAACTCTGATCTGGAGGCACCACTGCTTCTGTTTTAGATGGGAGACTGTGTGCAGCTGCGACTGCAGTGAGCTGCATGGGTGAAAATGTCTGTGCATTTGCTAGCTCTGCCCCGGGAGGATGGTAACTCGGACCTGCGGCACTCTGCAGCACAGAGATTGGCTGATGCGATGCTGCAGTTTGGAGCGCATGGGCCCGTGTATTCAGCTCTGCAGTCTGACCTGTAGGAGCGAGCTGCTGTGGATTCACGGTTTGTGGTGCAGTCGAGACACCCTGCAGAAGCACCAGCGGCAGGGGAGCAGACGGATTCTGTCCGGCGGCCTGTGCGGGGGTCTCTGAGGAGACAGGAGGGAAGGTCTGCATGTGTTGAGCTGCGGCAGGTGCTGCCTGGCTTTGGACTCTCAGAACAGAAGACTGCAGAAGAGGAAACAAACTAATGAGAAGCCACATCCACTTCCATTCTGTAACACAAACTACAGGCCAGATTTACTAACAGGGCAAATTCGCATTAGACCACAATCCCATAAAAGCACAGATGAGAATGGAAAGTTCTGCAGTTGATCTACTGACAGTGCGCAGCTACATAATGACCAATGCAACCTACTAACACAGGCACAAAAAATCTACTAACAACACAGGCACAAAATGTGTTAAGGCATACTTTTTTGGGGCATTAAATAATGGTGCAAATACCTGTAAACTGACTAGCGCAAACCTTACTACATGTTACATGTGGTGTCCCTCAGGGTTCAACTTTGGCACTGTTATTGTTTTCACTGTACGTGCTATCTATTGGTTCTATATTTGGGAGATATGGTGCGTTGTATCCATAGACTGTATACAAACATGGATGAAGTGTCCGTGACGTCACCCGTAGGTTTTTGAAGAGCATATTTAAAGCCCAAAGTTGGCGGAGCCTGCCATCGCCATTTTGGCAGCGTGTCACTCCCAGATAATTGAAAATGGGCAAGGAGGCCGGACATGGGTGGAGCTTGTTGCTGAAACCACGCCCACCTAGCTTGAAGGTGGTGACAGCAGCAGCAATCCACCTGTCACTCAAGTGGCCATGCCTTTAATTATGCAGAACTTTAAAGTTTAATATAATTTAAATGGATGAGTTATAGAAAAAAAAAATTCAACCCCCTCACAGTTGTCATGAAATAAAAATTAGCTATAGACCAAAACCACTTTTTGTACCAGGCTGTAAACATTTTTTTTTTCTGCTGTAAAGTTGGACATTTTAACACGGGGGGTCTATGGGACTGACTCCCTTTTGGAGCCAGTCTCAAGTGGCCAGTCGATGAATTGCAGTTTAAGTCACTGCCATGTTGATTTCAAGAGTGAGACCGGAAGGTTATTAAACAATCTCGCTCCTCAATACCTTTTTAGAGTTGATTACTGAACACAACCCAGTCAGATTACTCACAGATCACAGACCAGTCATCTTCTTCGGGTACCCAGATCTAGACTGCAATGCAAAGCTTTTGCAGTAGTTGGACCCAAGTAATGGAATAACTTGCCATTATCAGAACAGTGACTACAGTGTTTGAGTTTAAAAGTCTTTTAAAAATATATTTGTATTCTTGTGCTTTCAATGTCCTGTGAATGTCTGTTTTAATTTGGGTGATGGACTAACGCAATTTTGTACAGCACTTTGGTCAACCAAGGTTGTTTTAAATGTGCTTTATAAATAAATTAAACTTGAAACTAACTAAATCACCTTACATGAATACTCTGCTCCCTTTGTGTCTGAAAAGGAAATACCTACAAATGCATATGCAATAAGGTCAGCCACAAAAATAACTTTGTCCATGCCATTTCATCACAAATTTTTCACCGCATGTCTTTAGTAGTTTTTTAAAGCCAAAAGAGGGTTTGTGTTGCCGCAAATTGTTGGTAAATCTGGCTCATTCCTTAGTATGTTGGATTGTTAAATAAAACAGCACACATCAACAGCTGCTACAATGAGTAATAGCAAGCATGCAGATCACACACAACCAGGTTAAGTGAATGAAAACATAAAGAAGGTTAGCAGCATGACATCAGGCATATCGTAAGCATGGTTAATGGTTAGGTTTCAGGGAGGGTTGGGATCTCCTCTGTAAGAGAACGGCCACACCTGCAGGACAGGTAAGTACAGTTACAGCTGCCGAGAGGAAGCACAAAGGAGAAGAACGCATCTGAGCATTTTAGACTAAGTCCTACAGGCACCTGGGAGCAACAGTAGAACCACTGCAAAGGCTGGAGAAAACCAGAGTGTTTCCTCTAAAGCGGCAAGGTGACACCATGTCCTCCACCTACCGCGTCAGCCAGAGAGTGCTCTCCAGCACAAAAGCTGGCTCTGCGACGAGACGTCAGTGCATCACTAGGCGGCTCCAGGGTGTGCCCCTCATCGCTGTGGCTGCGGGCAGGCTGGTACCGCCCTCTCTCGGGCTGATGTCTGTGGCCCGTGATGCTCTCCAGAGATTTGTTAAGCTGGGAAAGGTCAGAGGTCTCACTGAAGGAGCCCCTACGGACATCAGGAATGTGAGGAAGCGGAAATAAAGAATAGGGCGAATGTCTTCTATCTGCACATGTCCCAAGCAGGAATAAGGATAGGCAGGCCTGACACGGGGACGATGACTGGTGAGGGGTGGGGTTTAAAGAAAGCCGACGCCCCTGCCTTGCCATCGACACAGACTCCTCCCCCTTTGTCTCAGAGGACGGCCCCACTGATGTGTCGCTATAGCGGCGAGTCGTTACAAGCGATGGAGCGAGCAGCACATTTCCACAGTGAGAACTTCCCAATCCGTCTTCTGTCATCTCTGATTGGTCTCGTGGTTTTTTAAAGGAGGCAGGACTCGTGGGTCGGAGCAGGAAACGGATGAACTCATTTACAGAAGAGCTTTCATGACGTGCACCCTGGAAGAAAAGCCACTTCTCTGAACTATTATCATTAAACGACAAACAAGGGTCTCTACCACAGAGCTAATAACACATAACAAATAAAGGACACAACAAACTAGATGTGTACATTTTTTGAGGAATACTGAGTAATGTTTGAATGTGCTAAATTGTTTTGTGTGTGTAAAGTACAGTACATATTCATTATAAAAATATCTATGACTGTTTAGGATTTTAATTGCCATGGCTTTTCCAGGTGTAGAAATCCCACTTTAAAACTCCCTCATATATCCAGGTTTTTAAAGACCATGAAAATTATGGTTCATAAATAAAAATAACAGCTGTTCAAAAGAACTCAACACCAAGTCTCAATGATATTCAGTTTGTAGATATAGATTTTTTTTTTTTGTAATTTTATCATCTAGGTGAAAATTTCACATCTGATAGCTTATAACAGTTAAGGCACATCTCTGATCTCTCCTCAACAACCTGCAATAGGGGTGGGCAATAAACCAGTAGACACGATTAACCGGTAGAAATTTGGGACGATCCTCTCTTTCGTGGATATACGCTCATGTGACATTACTGTGCTACGTGGTCTTGACAACTTACCGTTATGTTTTTTCTAAGCATTGCAGTTTACAAACAAATTATATTAAGTCATTGAAATGCAATCAGCAGCAAAAGACTGCTGATTGCAGAAACTCATTTCACTGTATGTGCATGCACGCTGTCTGAGAGACTGTTTCTGAGCGCTGTCTGAGAGGCGCGTGTATGTGAAGACGCTGCTCATAGAGCACGGGAGTATTAAGTTATTTTTGCTACTTTATAGGCCATGAACAGTTAAACTGTCACGATCACCAGCTACAGTGCCAATGAGCTCCACCAGAGGGCACTCCACCCCAGACTCTTGATACTCTGCCCCGGACTCCATTTCCCATAACCCTCTGCCAAGGAACCAATTTACAGACACACCCGTTTCCTATAAGGAGGACTAGAAATGTTGTACTCGCACACACTCACTTTGGGAAGAATTGTTTTAGCATTGCAGACATTACTGAGCATTTTTGTTACCTTGTTTCTGCCTAGACTTGCCTTGTCTGTGTCTTGGCCCTGGACTGTATTCTTGTGTTTTGTGATCATTTGCTGCCTGCCCCAACCATTGCCAGTTTTATGGAGTACTCTTTTGTTTTGCCTTGGATGTTACGGATTACTGGTGTTTTGACCCTGCCTGTTCTGTCTATGCTTTTAGATAAAGTCTGCACGTGGATCCCTACTTTGTTGCAATGCTTGTCCGTTACAGAATACTTCGCCAAGTGAGTGTGTGTGTGAGTGCAACCTTTATAGTCCTCCTTACAGGAAATGGGTGTGTCTGTAAATTGGTTCCTACGCAGAGGGTTATGGGAAATGCAGTCTGGGGCAGAGTGGCAAGAGTCTAGTGTGGAGTGCCCTCTGGTGGAGCTCATGGGCACTCCAGCTAGAGACTGTGACATAAACACACACACACACACACACTTGTATGTGTCAAAATCCCCATCTTTGCAAGTATCTTTGTAAACACAGTAATTTAGGTCTTAAATGAAGAAACATGTGTGGAACAGTATATTGAATCTGGGCAGCTCTTAAAGTGACAGCAGTCTAATATTCCTGCTGTCTATCATTCATGATAATCAAACAACAAAACAGAGGAAATCTCTCACTGCTCTTTCCTAAATCACTTTTTTAACTTTAATAAGAAATACATATTTAATTTACAAAGTAAAGAATATGTAATATGTATACTGTATGTAGCATTTCTTATTTGTTTGTTCTACTGTAGTTTTTTGTCCTATTGCTTGCAATTAGTTTCTTATTCTTATTTATTTGCTGACTGATTACTTGTCTTCAGTGGGCTTGAGTTTTTTCTTTTTTTAATTTAAGATTGAATTAGTTTTTTTTAGATATTGTCACTGGTGCCAAGAATTGTGACATTTCTATGGTATCAAAAATTGTATGTATGTGTATATATATATATATATATATATCATTAACGTGAAATAAAATTACTCATATCGTGATATATTTTGGTCAAATCATCCACCCCTAAGCTGTATGATTTGAGGAATTATTCATGTCTGGAGCACAAATAGTGTGAGCACCACTAATAAAACAGACAAATGGACAACAAGGAATGAAACGCAGACCATGTTATCATGCATGCTACATAAGGAAAATAATGAAACCCCCTAGGCTAAAATGAAGTGGATGATGACAAGGTGAAAACACGGTCCAGTTACAGAGCTGCAAACATTGTGTCACTGTGATAAAATGATGGTCTACATTTAAAAGCTATGCAAGTACAAGCATGCATGTGTATGCACACTTCACACACTAGCAGGGCAATGCAAACTTCACATATAACTGTGGTTTCTGACGTGCACCAGCGACAGTGATGGGGAGTGATACGGACCTCCTGGGTTGCCGTGGAGACAGATTCCTGTAAGGACTGGTATATGACACTGTGCAGACCACTGCTGTGGGAGTCCGAGTACACAGTCGAACCGATGCCACTGTCAGCTGGAGAGACAAAGAGAGCACAAACACATACTAGGAATATTCCTGACCAAACACAACCAAAACATCTGAGTATTCTGACCATTACGACAGAATCAGTGTCACTCGTCCCTTAGTTTACATGGTAACGAAATGAGTAAAATGACTGGAGATTGTTACAAAAACTGAGTTTGCGAGGGAGTCTGTGATCCATGTTTATATTTTAACAACAGTCTGATATTTGAATATTCTTAACCTTTCCATAGGCAGGTTTGAATAGTTTTTTTCCACTGTTTTTAAATAAGTCTCTTCTGCTAACCAAGGCTTCACTTATTTGACCAAAGAGAGTAAAAACAGTGAAATATTATTACAATTTAAAATAACTGTTTTCGATGTGAATATCTGTTAAACTGTAATTTATTTCTGTGATCAAAGCTGTATTTTCAGCATCATTACTCCAGTATTCAGTGTCACATGATCCTTCAGAAATCATTCTAATATGCTGATTTGCTGCTCAATTATTATTGGTGCTCAATTACTAATAATGGTTCATATTTGAACAAATGCATTAGTGTACTTCTGTAATTAAGTGTCAATAAAGGATCAGCATTTATTATTAAGCATTTAATTATAACATGTCTTATTTTCGTTGGTAACGTGGAAGATGCTCTCCAGACCCAGGCTTAAAAAAGTACACTTCAATAATGTACTTAAAGTTCTCTATTTTCAAACACTAATTTTGTACTTAACATACTAAAAATGATACTTGTGTGCTACATTTAAAAAAAATAAATTTAAATACATGATAGAATGTTAAAAGCACATTTTAGTTCATATTCATGTGTCCCAAAATAGCTGTCATGAGCCGGGTTTGATTCCTGTTTCCTTTTTCTTTCTATTTCTTGCTCTGCCTCTTAGACTCAGCTGTTCGTGTTCACAATCAGCGCTTGCGCTGATTGGGACGGCACCTGTTTCCTTTTGACGCTGATTTGTTCCTCTATTTCTCCCTGTGTGTTTCTAGACTACTTTGTCAGATTATTATGCTTTACAGCCATTCTGCCAGCGCTCTATTCCGATCTTTTGCCGTCACCCTGCTTTTTGTCAAGAACTGTCCTGTCTAGTCTAGTCGAGTCCTGTCGAGTGTCTGACCTTATCTCTGCCCAGTCTCCCAGTTGTCGGCGGCCAGTGGTTCGTTTGCCTCCGGGCGCAGCCCACCGGATTGTACTGCCTTCTGTGGAAGTTGCTGCTCGCCACTCCAGCCGGGACTGCACATCCTCTCACTCAAGTCAAGTCTGCTACTGTGTTCCAGTTTTTTGTATGTTTTTTCTGTTCTGCGTATGCCTTATCCGGCTAGCGAACAACAGACTGCCTGAGTTCGTTTTTGGAAAATAAATTCTGTTTTGACTTGCCTTTTGCCTCTGGATCCCCTTTGTACTTGACAGAATAATCTGACCAGAACATGGACCCGGCGAAGGAGACTCCCATTTGTTTTGCAGTGAGACTGCAGGGCGTGAGGCTGGGCCGACATGAGGTGGAGCTCGCGGCCGTCAAGCACGCCGTGGAGATCCTGTCCGCCCAGGTTACGGAGCTAACCGGTCAGTTACAGAGTCTGCGTTCCGCCCGATCTGCCTTGCTGCAGCCTCGTCATCTTCCTGAACCACGCATCAATAATCCACCTTATTACTCTGGACAGCCTACTGAATGCCGAGCCTTTTTGACACAGTGCGAGGTGATTTTTTTCCCTCCAACCCACGACCTATGCCGAGGACCGCTCCAAGGTAGCTTTTGTGCTTTCTCTCCTTACTGTGTGGGAGTCTGAGGCCGGCTGCTGTGAACAATTTTCTGCCTTTAAGGAGGAGATGATTAAGATTTTTGACCGCTCTGTCTATGGACACGAGGCTTCTCGACAGGTTGTGATACTTCAGCAGGGGAGGCGGTCAGCTGTTCCTCTACTTCTCGCTGTGTGCTTCTAGACTACTTTGTCAGATTATTATCCTTTGCAGCTACTCTGCCAGCTCTCCTTCCGATCTATTGTTGTCACTCTGTGTTTTGTCAAGAACAGTCCTGTCTAGTCGAGTCGAGTCCTGTCGAGTGTCTGACCTTATCTCTGCCCAGTCTCCCAGTTGTCGGCGGCCAGTGGTCCGTTTGCCTCCGGGCGCAGCCCTCCGGACTGTACTGCCTTCTGTGGAAGTTGCTGCTCGCCACTCCGGCTGGGACCGCACACCCTCTCGCTCAAGTCAAGTCTGCTACCGAGTTCCAGTTTTCTTCTGCATGTTTTTTCTGTTCTGCGTATGCCTTGTCCGGCTAGCGAACAACAGACTGCCTGAGTTTGTTTTTGTGAAATAAGTTCTGTTCTGACTTGCCTTCTGCCTCTGGATCCCCTTTGTACTTGACAATAGCATAGTTTAGTACACATCCCCCCGGTGATCTGTGAGTAATCAGACTAAAATGTAAGTCTGAGCTGTTGATCTTAAAATATATCAGTGCCTTTGTTTTGCCTCAAGATGCACACCAGTAATGTTTCCAGTAATAAAAATTACTTAAATGTCCTAATTGAACTATGGCCTAATCCTGGCTTAGTTTAAGCCCTGTCTGCGAAACCGGGCCTTAGTTGATCTTCAGTTTATCTTAAGAAGTACTAAAGACTTATTTTTAGTATATTAAGTACAAAATTAGTGCATGAAAATGGAGCACTTTAAGTACATTATGGAAGTGTACTTTTTTTTGTAACCTGGGTAGAACTATATTTAACCCCAAATGTTCACAAACAGGCACGCTTACATGTGGTGGATGTGGTCCTGGCACTGAGCGGACACACGTGGACATGCTGATCCACCTCCGGCTCTTCAGGCTCCAGCACACCGGGCGGTTCACAGAGGATGGGCCCCGTCTCGCCCGGAGCAGCACTGCCCTGCGGGGCCCTCGGCACCGTCCTCTCCCTGCGCCACTTGATCAGAGCCACTCGGTCACGGAGAGACTTGCCCACTATCTTTGCATCGCTCTCATGGAAGAAACCAGACTCAACCTGATGGAAGGATGAGAGGGGGCTGGTGTGAACATGTATTTTTAGAGCAGAGAGAAAGAAGCCAGGGCTCTATTTTAGGAACAGAGGAACACAGATCACAGAATTAAAGAAAAACTGTCTGTGGAGGAAAGCTTAAACTAGACACAACGAACACATACAGAATAGGGATGTGCATCTCCATAACTGAGGCCGATGTGACACGCATCTCGATGCATAGCCAACGATACGATACATTAAAGATACATATGAAGCAGCTACCGATGCAATACGATACGATTCACCCCATTATGATCCGATTCAACAATGTGATTCAATGCAATATGATGCAATGGAAAAAAACATGATGCTATGCAATTCAATATGGTACAGATAGTTTGCTTTTATTTCTATGAGAGAACGCACTTGAGAAACCGTTTAGAGAGGAGAAATCAATCTACATAAAATATTGTTCACTCTCTAAATAAAAAAGTATAGCACATCTACTAATAATTACATTTAAATAAATCGGTTTTTACAGATGCAAATATGTTAGAAACCATGTATCGTGACACAAATGCCAACTTGTATACGATGCACACTTTTTTAAATCAATGCATCGCATCGTTAATTTTTATGCTGAAGCACAGATGCGAATCTGTGAATCTTACCATCCTTAATTCAGAAGAAAGATTCAGCCAAATATGACTAATGAGACCAAGAACAATTGTTGTAGCTGTCTCTAATTTAGGAAAAAGGTAAATAAACCTACATAGAAATATAAACATTATATTATATTATATTATATTAAATATTATATTATTATATTGTAATATTGTATTATATTATATTAAATGACATTATATTATATTATATTATATTAAATTATATTATATTATTATATTGTAATATATTGTATTATATTATATTAAATGACATTATATTATATTATATTATATTATATTATATTATAATAGTATACAGTATATAAAATATTAAATTCTGGAAATTCTCACTGCACTACATTGTGTATTAAAATAAAATAATACAAACCAAAAAAGTATTAAAAATAAAAAACTGGATGTACAACACTGCAAATCTTCTCACATTACAGAGAATTGTGGGGGAGATTTTCTTAATTGTCATTAAAAAAAAAAAAGTGCCAGCAATAATTTTATGCTTTCGTGAGATTCATCCATGAAGGGTTTTGTGTAGAATGGCAAAATGGAAAGATCAATATCTGTCTAGTGAACGAACCGGGTGAAACAAGGGAACCTGTGGACTGTTTGCAGCGATCAGTATAAATAGCAGCTGCCGACTCAGTTTCCCTTTAGCAAACGTTCCCACACATTACAATGCTCAGATTACATAACATGTGATTACAGCAAAAGGATTTTCCAATCCGAACCGGGTCCAGGAGGTCACATACTGTACTTAAGCGCGTGTTTGATTATATATAATGCGCTCAAGCGGCTCTGACTGCCTGTGTGTCCTGTACTAAAACCTCAAAACCGGTTTGGTAAGAACTGAAGCAGGTGATCCAGAGTTCCTGAGAAAGCCAGGGAGGTTTTCATGAAGTCTCAACAAGTGCGACTAAAAACACAGGACTCAAGCACGGTTAAAGCAGTGGCTGAATGAAATGGGAAATGGAAGACGTCCTCACGGTCAGAGGTTACGAGAGGCGTTTGTTAATGGAATATAACGTCCACCTCTGTAACAGAATAATTCAATGTTGGCCAGAAGATTATTCCATTAAAGAGCTTTTAGCTGTGTCTCACAACAGAGCCGGGAAATATCTGTAGATCAGTGTTCGTAGATAACATACCAGTGAAACAGGAAGACAACATCAGATTTCACGGGCCATGAAACACTGCTTGTTTTTGTGGTCTTCACATCTCACAGTTAAATCTCGTTTACTTTGTTTAAAAGGTTATTTTTAAACTGAAGGGTTCTGGCTCTAAATCCTGACTGAACGAGCCACATGTGAACCTGTTATAACCACTGTTATTCTCCACACTTGCTACCTGTCAGATCACGTCTCTGACAAACGCAATTAGCGTTTTCACACTTCTGTGTTTCTGGCTTCCAGAGATGGAGAATAGAAACCATCCGGCACTATATTGAGCGTATTATCTCACGAGTCAGCGGTCTGAGTGGACATACAATTTACAAACAAGCAGAATGTTATTTCTTCTTAGATTATATAACAACTTGGAAAACAGAAAAGGTAAGAATCATTATTTGAGAAAAGGGCATATAAGCGCGCAGACCTCTAACGGAACTAACTTTACCCTGCGCTGACGTAATTTCTGATTTTTGAGAAAAAGGCTAATTATTTCTCTTTGCTGTTTGTGCAAGCACTGCTTCTTGTACGGTCAGATGGCTCAAACACTCACCATCTCCTGCGCCACGGCTTCAGGGATCTCCTTCTCCAGGTCGAAGCTAAACTCAATGGCTCCTCCATCTCTGTACTTGCCCTTCAGCCGGCGAGGATCCTCCACCCACAGCTTCAGCGCGATGGAGGTCTTCAGGCCGTCGTCCTCCTCCGCCAGCTCCACCCTCACGCCGGTGTCCTCCGCGAAGAACGCGTGATTGAGCAGGTCCTTGATAGAGTAACTGTGGGAAGAGTGTCGTAAGAGAGCACAAACTTCAAATAAACTGTTCTTCTTTAGCAAATGTGAGCTGTGCTGGCAGAATGAGTGTGAATGCACTCAGGCTAATTTTGAGCTACAGGCAAAAAAAGTGAAAAATTTTGGAGATTTTGGTCGAATTTGGGGTTTTCACGAAAATGAGTTCATTAAGCCCTCGTCTAGCAATCCCAATGCTCCAAATGTGACCCTGGAGCACAAAAGCAGTCTTAAGTCGCTGGGGTATATTTGTAGCAATAGCCAACAATACATTGTATGGGTCAAAATTATCCATTTTTCTTTTATGCCAAAAATCATTAGGATATTAAGTAAAGATCATGTTCCATGAAGACATTTTGTAAATTTCCTACCGTAAATGTATCAAAACTTAATTTCTGATTAGTAATATGCATTGCTAAGAACTTCATTTGGACAACTTTAAAGGTGATTTTCTCAATATTTAGATTTTTTTGCACCCTCAGATTCCAGATTTTCAAATAGTTGTATCTCAGCCAAATATTGTCCGATCCTAACAAACCATACATCAATGGAAAGCTCATTTATTCAGCTTTCAGATGATGCATAAATCTCAATTTCAAAAAAATTGACCCTTATGACTGGTTTTGTGCTCCAAGGTCACAAATAGTAATAAGCATCTAAAACTATCTTTATTTGTAGGTTTTCTGAGAGGAGTACCTTTTCTCCACTCTCTTCTCGTGCTGACTGTCATCCGAAGGCGCTTCTGGCAGCTCGAATTACACAGAATTACAGTATTTAAGTTTTCACGCAAACATAATCTGTTATGTCTTAAGTGAACGTTTGGGGAAAAACATCGGATGTGTAACATTAAATTAGATCCGTGCAGTACAGTAGGCCTTAATATACAGGCCGTCTGTCGCAATAATGTCAATCTAACAATAAAAGAAAAGAGGGAATCACTCGCTGCAGTTGACTGAACTGCTTTTGTAGTTTTAATAATCAATTTGTTTGTAATGAACACACTAAGGGGATTTTTACATTCGATAATTTGTTTTTCTTACTTGAATGCTTTTGTTTAGATTTAAAATGCAAAAGGTAATGCAATGTTTATTTATTTATTATATTTGTTCTACTGCTTTTTTGAATATGTTCTTATTTGTAATAACAAAGATAAAATAGAAATAGCTATATTGCGATTATTAATATAGCATTATTAAGAAAAGAAGTGGAGGATAAGATGCAACGTTGCTGGTGATTTTGCTTTGGAACCTTCAGAAAACTTGATTTTCCTCAGAATTGAGTTTGCTGACTCTGTCGACTTCAAACAGGTGTGGCTCAGTCATTTTACGTTTGATGACATTTGATTGAAGGTCTTTTAATGGAGAATATGAAATTAAAAATGACATTTTTTTGAAAATTTGCTCATTGTGACTCATTTTGCCAGCACAGGTCACAAATGGTCATAGGCACATATCCTTCAGGAAAAGCTGAATGCCAACCTCAGTCAAAATACTGCGTTTTATGTGAGTGTATTCAGCTGCTGTTTGCAGTTTGAAACCCTATTAACAGCATTTGGGATGTGTGCGATTACGATTTAAATCTTTTAAAACCCTTTCAAACACTTTTGCAGAAGTAAACATGAAATGATCACATGTGAAATATAAATGCACAGAATTACAACAAGCAGAATGAGTAATAGAGTTGCAGATTCATATGTTTAGCAGTCACTTTGGGAATAAATCTTCTGTATTTACAGACAAACTTTTTATCCCATAAAATAAGTGCTTATTTTTTCTTATGATAAGTTTGGTAACAGGGTTGAACAGCTGAATTTGATGAATGCAGTCGACACTTTAATGCAGCAAAGTCATGATCAGTATCTGATTCAATGGCAAAATTATTCATGTCTGCTTTCAGATAAAACCAAATGTGGGTGGAATTAATCTGGAAATTTGTCTGAACTACACGAAAACCCCATTTTAAAATGTTATTCTGTTCTTTTCATAGTTAACATACAGTATAGCATATGCCTTGTATAACTGACAAAATTATTATTATATTAATTATAGACAAAATTATACTATTTCTTAAATTCTCTGTAAATATTATTTAATTAAAACAAACATGAAGTTCTTTAGTGGACAGACATTGTTTTTAGTCAAATTCTTTAGTAACGGTTCCCACCACTTTTTGCGACTCTCTCTCCATCACCTCATACACTTCATACTCTCACTACTATTGCACTGGACTTTCAGTTGTTTATTAGAATTCTGTGCTGTCACCCAGATCACCTGTGACCCAGCAAAAACAAGGACTGACTGTGTCTAAAGGCCGGTACACACCAAGCCGACGGTCGGCCGACGGGCAGTTTTTGTTTGTCGGCCGACTAAGTTTTCTCAGTGTGTTCCGCACCGTCGGCTGAAGTTGGTCCTCGTCGGCTTGTATTCGGCCGATTGGACATGTTGAATCGGCGTCGGAGCTCGTCGGTCAGTCGGGCCATCTGATCATTCTGATTGGCTGTTCAGCTGGCGAACCAGTGCGCGAGAAAAAAACCCCGGCCGGGAGTGACGAAGTAAACGACGAAGTCAAGAGGAACACACAGAACGCTCATCTTATTTGTTTGCATTTCTCATTCCGATACGTGATTATTTAGAAAAGATATGGCTGTCTGGAACGAGGCAAGTGAAGATGAATTGATTAGGCCAGGGTTCCCACACCTTGGTTAACTTCAAATTCAAGGACCTTTCAAGGACTTTCCAGGTCCAATACCCTCAAATTCAAGGACTTAATGTGGCAC
>JAFVLL020015881.1:0-43873 GCA_021397915.2 Tor tambroides | reverse complement strand
GACATGTTCACTTAGGGTGTACTCATTTTTGTTGCCAGTTATTTGGACAATAATGGCTATATGTTGAGTTATTTTTAGAGGACAGTAAATTTCTACTTCCATACAAGCTGCACATTGACTACTCTAATATATATCCCAGTTTCATTTGTGCAGTATTGTCCCTTGAGAAGATATACTAAAATTGTTTCTGAAATATGAGGGGTGTACTCACTTTTGTGAGATACTGTATATACATGATTTAGATCAGGAATGTTACTTGATCTAATCACTCACATTTGAGTCTAAACTAAGTCAAAACTCTGATTATAGTGACACTGTCAGAGACGAACAGTGAATCTAAAGGAGGCACGAAGTTCCCTAATTAAGTTTCCTTAATGTAAACTGACAACAGGAAGAAAGTGCGAGTATATCTGAGTACAGCAGCTGTATTCTGAGCCAATTAATCATATGAACATGGTTTTGTGCTGCTTGACAGAGAACAGAACATTCTTTCCAAGGAGCAATGTGCTTTTTTATACCAGGGCGCATCTTAAGTAATTGCACAGCTCAGATGCTGTGATGGCATGACTGCTGACTCTGCAGTCTGTCGTAATGCTGCGGGAGCGTGAGGATACAGTGCTCGATTCAGAAAGTCATATGCTTACTAGGGCACTTTTGCTTTAAGAGGTAGATAGCCAATCAGAAGGCCAAACGGTAAGAGTATAGGGTGTCCTTGGAAATGACCTTGCAGGGTATAAGGGTGAGGAGTGAAGGTCAGAGCATCCTGTACATCGGGATTCAATGCTGCATGTCAGTTCATAGAAATGTGAAATGAATTAGAGATAACAAATGTGAGATACAGAGACAGTTGGAGTATTAAGAGCACAGAGGTCTCTGCTACACACGCACAGACGTCATCCACCTCCAGATTGAAGTGACCGCACACCATGAGTCCTCATTGCACAGTGACTTCCCTGAAAGGAGTAGAGGACAAGATAGGAATAGACAGGGATTAAGGAGAGGAGGATAGACATGAAAGAGGGGGAAAGAGAGGAAAAACGAGAGGATGGGGGGATGAGAGAGGTTTTGGGCCAGGGGGTTTAAAACAAGCAATCGAGTTCAGATTAAACATAGCACTCCTTGTTTCTGTCAGGCCTTTGTGTAAAATGTGACTCCAAATCCTCAAGGCTTTTGAGCTACTGTAACAATAAACTCTTTATATGCTCTGTGCCACAGACACACTTAATGTATCAGTCAGCTATTAAACTATTAAGCTGACATAAAAGATCTGTTCATAGATCAAACGTGCACTTTTATGTATACAGAACAATGGGGCTGCACTCTAAATTGATTTTTTTTTTTACAGTTGTAAATAAATCAGATTTTTGGAATACATTTTTTATACTTTTAAAATTTGTACATTTAAGTCAGTGTGTTACAGTGTGTTTACTTAATTAATTGTGAACTTTACAAGCAATTTCTGAGTGAAAATAGTTTCAAAATGAAACCAACACCGTTTTTTTATTGTAAATGTAATAACTTTCACTCCAGTGAACATGTCTCAGAATGTGTTTATTTTAAGTCAGTTTCTGTTGACACTTTAAAGTATTAGCTACAAAATAGTTATGGATAGTAACTACATGGATAGTTCACCCAGAAATGAAAATTCTGTCATTAATTACTCACCCTTCTGAACACAAATGAAGATATTTTTGATGAAATCTGAATTTCTTTGCGCACAAAAAGTATTCTTGTAGCTTCATAAAATTATGGTTGAACCACTGATGCTACATGGACTATTTTAACAATGTCCTTACATTTTTGGGCCTTGAACGTGGTAGTTGCGTTGCTGTCTATGCAGGGGCAGAAAGCTCTCGGATTTCATCAAAAATATCTTCATTTATGTTCAGAAGATGAACGAAGGTCTTATGGGTTTGGAACGTCATGAGGGTGAGAAATTAATGACAGATTTTCATTTCTGGGTGAACTATCCCTTTAAGGAACCAATAGCGGGGCATGTTGTCACAATATATGCGGTAGTTGCTAAGCTATTAAACAGCCTAATGTAAGATTTTCAAAAAAATGAAAAACATTTTTGAAAGGAATATAGCAGCAATTAAAAAAATGTACTGTATGAAATATTAAACCACTATTTGGGCCAACAAATATTGTAATTAATGCATTTTATAATTTGATAACATTTAAAACATATGTATCAACTTACCCCAACCTACGAAAAATACCTTTGTCCTGAGAACCTTTCAGTTAAAACCTAGTTGACTCTTGCCTGAATGTATGCATGATGATGATGTCATTGGATTTTATTTTATAGTAAGAAAAAATTCACAAAAACTTTTTTTAAACTAGATTATAAGATTTAAACTAGATCATAAACTACCAAACAAATGAACTTTTGACTCAAAACCTTACAGTTATGAGATACAGCCAACTAGCCTCTGTCTCTCCTATGTAGAATATTCAAATGTCCATGTCAAAAGGAATTTCTTCTATTTATCTTCGGGTTTCTGAAAGCTGCAGGGGAGGAGATGCAGTCTTTGTTTTTTTTGTATCTCAGTCAGTTGAATGGAGAAGGAGGAGAGGAGAAAACAGATACCCCATGCTAGTTTTCCAGGTGCGGGTCCTCAGGTTTTATTAGCATTAGGCTAGCATTTAGCCTCTGAAACTGCTGTGGCGACAATGAATTCTGTTGTGATAAAGAACACATGCACATGTGTTCACACACACACAGTTCAGTAGCTCATTGATCATTGCTTATGATAAAGTTTTTTCCTTATTGTTATGAAGAAAAAGGTGTACAGATAAACCCACACCCTGAAGATAATGTCACTTTTGCCCCATTAGTTTGAAAATGTGCTGTGGCTAGATTTTAGACACATCATCATTTTCTCTCTGTATTGCATATAAAAAAGCACATAGACACACACACAAGCACAAAATATCAAATCAGCATAATTTCGATGGCCAGATTTCGACATGCATGTGTGTGTTTCACACTTGCTCTTAGAGCATTTTATTGTACTCACATGCTGTATGAACACACATACACCTTACAATTCAATGCTAGTGTACAGTGTAATCTCTGTAGGTTTCTGTATATGGGTAGAAATGTGTGTAAGCGTTTCGTGATGATTTTGATGAGAAGAGATTCTTCCTTCAACTTAATCCTGTCTTTTGACAGCCCCCATGCCCCCGAAATACGCACAAGCAGAAAATTCACGATGTAAGGTAGTCTATAAATAGCAGGATGACATCACGGCCCCTCCTTCACATCTGTTAGTCATGCTATTTATGCTTCACACACACACACACACACACACACACACACACACATACACACACACTAACACTGATTCATACATACAAAGTTCCAGGTTCATAAAGCGAGGAAAGATTTACACATTGATGCTTTCAAAGCAGTATGACATGCTGAATCAACCAATCAAATTGCCTGTGATGAAAACATGTCTAAGGAAAGACCATACCATAAACATATGTATATAGCATCCAAGACAGAGAGTCTAATAATTTACTGCAATATAAATCTCAACATAAAGCAGAAATGTCCATACAACACAAGATCAAATCCTCTTTCTAATGACAAATTCAATGGCAGTTTCCAGTAAATATGTGACAGCATGTCTCTAATATATATATATATATATATATATATCTGCAAGTGAATGACGCATTATTGTGCCATCCCAAAGAGGCATGAAGTCACTTACACGGACGTTTTCATTAACTGTTCCCACCTGGTGGAATGACCTGCCCAACTCAATCTGAGCAGCTGAATCCTTAGTCATCTTCAAGAAACGGTTAAAAACACATCTCTTACTTCTTTATTTGACCCTCTAACTCTAGCACTCTCTATGCTAATTCTATTTTATCTATTTGACTTCTTTTTATTTATTAAAAAAAACACACACACCCTTGACCCTCTATCAATTGCATATTTATTCTCTAACTGCTAGTTTTTCTTTAAAAAAATAACACTAGCTTTCTTTTTTCTATTCTACCTACTTGTTTCTTTAAAGAAAAAAAACACTAGGTTTCTTTTTTTCTATATTCTATCTACTTAAAAAATAAATAAAAAATAAAAAAACCTTGCTACGTGTACTGCGTTAGGCTAACCGAGACTTGTCATAGGTTTTGATTGCTTCTGTCGTCCTCATTTGTAAGTCGCTTTGGATAAAAGTGTCTGCTAAATGACTAAATGTAAATGTATATATATATATATATATGCTCTCTTTTACACACACATGTTGGGTTTCCATGTTTTATACCCTAAATCTACCCCTCGCACAAGACTGTTGTTTTAGATTTTCAAAAAACGTTATACTGTATGATTTATAAGCTGTTTCCTTATGGGGACCAAAAAATGTCCCCATAAGGTCAAAATTCACTGGTATTACTGTCCTTGTGGGGACATTTGGTCCTATAGCATAGAGAATACCAGGAACACACGCACACACACACACACACACGCACACACACGCACACACACACACACACACACACACGTTTGTTTCTGTGAATTGTGGGGACTTTCCATAGACTTCTTTTGTTTTTAAACTGAACAAATGCCATTTTCTATCCCCTAAACCTACCACTTACAGAAAACCTGTTTGCATTGTTATACTTTCAGATAAACATCATTTAGTATTTTTAATCATTTCAGGTTTTACTATCCTTGTGGGGACATTTGGTCCCCACAATGTACCATAAACAAGAACACACACACACACACACACACACAATATTACTTGGCCAAAACTCAATAAATTTACATTACAAAACAGAAAGGTCCTGACTTTTGTATTTCTATTATTAACTTTGTCATGTCATAGGCTGCCATTAAATAAATTTGCTTAATAAAAATTATGTTGAAATGAAAATGCGTGTCCTTCATATATATATTTTTTTTTAATATTTTACATAAGCTGTTAATGTTAAAGACCTCCAAGTATCAAATCAATCCACAGTTATATAATATTGCCAAATATTAATGCAAAGTATCTTCTATTATAATTTTTGCTCTATTACACAATGCATCATCAAAACAGGTCTGGAGTGAGATATAGTTCACAACGGATAACTTCCTTTTCTCTGTTGTGAAGAGCATGTCAGACCATGCTGGCTCAGGCTAATTTAAGCTGATTTTGTGATGCTTTGGCCCTTTTACCAGCATAGCCATCCTGTTTTTCACTATTGAAATTTAGCTGATCAAGCTGATCGACAAGCATTGTCATAAATCTAGCTTAACTAGCAAATCTTGCTTTGTCAAACCAAGTAGCCAAATAGTTTTCATGACTTTTGACTTAACGTTTTTTGAAATTTTTTCCTTCAACAATCATCTCTTGAACGTGTGACTCAAAACACTACTTTCTGTGATGTACTGCCTTGTGAAGAAGAACAGCAATACACTTCATATTTCAAAGACAATACAAGTTATTATGAAATTATATAAAGATGTACTTAAGTTGCTACATACAAATGTAAAGGTTTTTTTAAAGAATTGTCTACAATTTTTTTCTGATTTGTCAGTAATGTTCTGTTGAAATTTCAAATGATCTTTTAATTCAACAATTGACTTCTGAGTGTACTTAATGCAGTGTAAGACTTGTTTTCCTCCAAGAATTACTAAAAGAATTGTTTAAAGGAAAGTTAATGAACCAGAATCATGAAGTGAACAGAACCACAATGTAATATATCTCCTAATAAATGACTTTAAGAATCCTGGTGGGGACATCAGCACACTGGCATCCAAAACACAACATATGCTGGTGACCAGCAGCGCTGCTCTTTTTAGCAGAGCAGAAAGCACGAGGGAGGGAACAAAAGCGGATCCAGTGTGATCTCATGAGTGCTGACTAATTATGTGGTTATCTCACCAGTAACAATGAGCCATGTGGGCCCGAATTCACATGAGCAGGTGGACAAAACCCAATCCTCTACGATTGGACAATGTCCACCTTACACTGTCTCAAGACAACCACACAAAAAATCAGTATCACAAATGTCCTATTATGCTAAAGGGGAATTATTATATTACATGATATTATTATTTGATAGTTCTAAAAGTATTTTTATAATAGTCCACCCAAAAAGAAAATTCTGTCATTATTTATTCACCCTCATGTCTTTCCAAATCTCTATGACTTTACAGTATTTCTTCAATAGACCCTAAAGTAAGATTTTAAGCAGAATGTTCCAGTTGCTCTTTTCCAGACAATGAAATTGAATGGTTCTCACTATCTACAGTACCATGTGACTGAATTCTACTAAAATTCTCCCGTCCCTCCTTTCTCTCTTACTCACCATTCTGTCCAGATGTCCTCCTCTGTCTCCTCTTTCGTCTTCTCCTCCCCTAGTCCAGAAGCACCTGCCCGCCTCAGGGTCAGAGGTGAACCAAAAACAATGAATGATGCAAGTCAGAAAAAGAGAGAGACGTTAGTAAATGATTCTGGGTGACAGAAGGCCTCTACTTTACTTTACTCCATATATAGAGAATGAGAGATCCTGTCCACTAAGCACCTTAAACAATCTGTCTAATCACAGCCTCTATTACTTATCACACACACAGAGCACTATAGGGGGTCTACAGTCACATGACAGGAATATCATCCTCTTAGCAGGAAACAAGTAGTCTCAAATGTAGAAAAGTGGGCTTGGTAGCTTCAAATACTGTGGAATTATTATCATTTGCTATACAGATCACTAATCACTCATGTCGTCTGTGTTGAATTTAATCGTGAGGCGAATTAAGTGTGCCTTGGGCGCGGAGCACTATTAATATGACATGTATAGTTACTGTCTATGTAGAATGTGCCAAATCAGTCACTTATGAGGTTACGTTTCTGTTAGGTTGCTGCCGTAGGAAGCAGTGAAGAAGCCTGGTTTTGGAACAGAGCTACTGTGATTATTCAACATGCACATGCAAAGCGAGGCCTGTTTTATCACAACTTATCACACACTTAAAATTTTAATAGGTGTGATTTGACTTACAGAAGTGTCACTGAACGGAGCGCAGACTCTGTATTTATGAAACTTTATTTAGCAGCAGTGTCTGGGTATCAAAAAGATGGTCTTTTGGCCTCCACCCACACACTACCACAAAAAGTTCACAGGATCGCAGGGTGTCCCATTTATCTTAGTCTGATTTGCTATGTGCCATCAATGCACCCAACAGCCCATGTGGCAAAATGTCTGAAAAAAAAATACTTTTCTTAATCAGTATTTCTGCCTTGTTTTGCAAATACTGTATATAAGGGCAAATTTGGCTGTTCTCAAATACTGTACATTTTTAAAAAGTTATATACAAGTCTATCTATCTAGATATCTAGATTTTTTTTTATCACTGGCGTTTTTTACCTGTAAACTAAATTTTGTGAAGGATATGTTTAAAATAAGAAAAACTATTTGCAAATGGGGTAAAATAAACACAATATTGCTAACTTGTTATAAAGATGTATTTTTTTAGTGCTGTCAAACGATTAATTGTGATTAATCGCATCCAAAATAAAAGTTTTTGTTACATAATATGTGTGTACTGCGTATATTTATTATGTATATGTAAATACACACACATACAGTATATATTTTGAAAATATTTACATGTGTATATTTACTGTATATTCATATAATTTACATTATATATGAATATATTTAATATATAAACTACATATTTTTCTTAAATATATACATGCATGTGTGTGTATTTATATATACATAATAAATACACAGTACACACACATATATATTACGTAAACAAAAACTTTTATTTTAGATGCGATTAATCGCATGAGTGTGTGTTAATGTTTCTGGTGCTATCCCACAATAATAATTAGTTCCTAAATATTTCTGTCACTGTGGATGGTTTAAAAAGCTCATTCGACATCATATCTGAGCTTATCCCTCTCAAATCGTGACAGATTAGCACTGGACTGTGCGGCATCAGTAATACGAGGTGTAATCTGCACTACGATCCTGGAGTAGTGGTTATCTCCAAATGCTTTTCAGTCCTCATCATACCGTGTATTTTAAAATATAAACTGTTAAATGGTTACACAACTTTTCTTTTTTTTTTTTTCTTTCTTCCAATCATTTGTCAACATGGCATGCACATCAATCCAACTAATCCTATAAGCACATACCTGGTGTTATTGTGAAGACTTAATCAGTCCATGAAATTCCAAAGAAAAAATGTATTTATCTTCACAATCAATAATGAAAATGGAACAACTTGCTCCGCCTCTAAAATAACGTTCTGATGACATCACCTAGGCTGTGCAGGTTATTTGATAGTGTGAAATAATAGCCAAACAGCTATTTAGACATTCAGGTTTGGGTGCATTCCAGTTTGATACGCCCACATTTCACAATCCAATCAATTCCAGGTGGATAAAATCAAGTCCCGCCCTACATTTTTTTGTTGTTCACTTTAAAATACATCACATTACAAAGGAAAATGTGTTGCGAATGTCATTTCATGTTGACTTTAAGATACATAGATGTGTTATCAGTTATTTATGTTGAGTGTACTCTACTCTACAGGGAAACAGTCTTTACTCACCAGCCATGACAACAGTGCACATGCTGCCATGCTCATCATAGTCAGGCACATGGTTACAGCCAGGAAAGGAGGAGTGGAGTTTGTCCATCAGACTGTATATGAGCAAAGCAGAGACACATGCTAATAAGAGCACATTTGACTGTGATTGGAAGAGAGCAAGGAAGGTTTAGAGGGAAGTGTACTCCACCTGCACCCTCTTTAACCTCCTTCTTTTATCCTTCCGTCCTCTCCGCCTGCTCATCCTCCTCTCTTCTCATTTATTTTTAGACAGCTTAGTTGAGGAGAGGAGGATGTTCCTGAGGCCTTCTGTATCAAGCGCACCGATCCTAAATGAATGATTGTATGTGAAACAGAATTATTCATCTGGGTGTTTCTTAAACGATGGACACTTTTATGCCTTAGGGGTTGATTTGATGAACAGATTTCAACAATTTTGTTTTTGTTTTATGCAGGTCACATTAAAACATTTTACAATGTTTTTGTCATTTATTTTACCCAGACCCATAATTTCAAAACAATGATAAAGTAACCATACACTGCTGTTCAAAAGTTTGAGATCAGTAATTTTTTTTTTTTTTAAGAATTTAAAGAAATTAATACTTTTATTTAGCAGGGGTGTGTGAAATTGATAAAAAAAAGTATTAGTAAAGACATATTGTTAGAAAATATTTCTATTTTGAATATGCTGTTCTTTTTAACTATTTAATCATCAAACAATCCTGAAAAAAGTATCACAGGTTCCCCCCAAAAAAAAAAAAAAGATCAGAATGAATTCTGAAAGGTCATGTGACACTGAAGACTGGAGTAATGGCTGATGAAAATTCAGCTTTGCATTACAGGAATAAATGATATTTTAAAGTATAATAAAATAGAAAACTGTTGTTTTAAATTGTAATAATATTTCACAATATTACTGTTTTTCTCTATTTTTGATCAAATAAATGCAACCTTGATGAGCAAAAGATAATTCTTTAAAAACATTAAAAATCTTACTGATCCCAAACTTTTGAACGTCAGTGTATAACCATAACCAACAGTTTTGCCCTTAATTTTTATTTTTATTTTTTATTTTTTGAGAAGTGAAACAACAGCCCCTATTTTAGCACATCTGCATTGGCTACCAGTTAAATTTAGGATTGAGTACAAGGTTTTAACTTTTGTATTTAAAGCCTTGCATGGTCTGGCTCCAGTTTACATCTCAGACCTTATTTGTCCATATTCACCTCAGAGATCTCTTAGATCTTCCTCTGAAAATCTATTAACTGTCCCATTGTCTCGCTTGAAATCTAAAGGTGATAGAGCCTTTTCTGTTTTAGCCCCTAAGCTGTGGAATTCGTTATCTCAGTCTGTTAGGTTATTATCTTCCTTATCTGGATTTAAATCATCATTGAAAACGTATCTCTTTTCTCAGGCCTATTCATAGTTGTTGGATATGTTGGTCTTAGTGAGTTAATTTCTTATTTCTGTTTTATTTGGTTTTATGTTGTTTATTTAATTTTGATACCTTGTATTTTTTAATCATTGTATTATGTTACTGTGAAGCACCTTGGTCAGCATTAAATGCTGTTTAAAGGTGCTATATAAATAAAAATGACCTTGACCTTGAACAGTGTCAGTGAAAAGCATGCTTGAGGTGAAATGTCTACAAAATGAAAAACAAAAATAAATCAAACTAAATTTCACTTGTGAATACAATATTTTTTTATTATTTTTGATATTTTTTATTTATATTTCCAGTTCCAATCGAGCTTTAATTTTGTCAAATTCTTCAAAAAGTGTGAAAATATTGCTTACTGTAGGTACTAAGTATATATACATTGCTAACTAGGAAATTAGCCTTAGCAAAAAAGTAAGCGATTTTATTTATTTATTGTTTTAATTTAAACACCATTTCCACAAAAAATCTTTTAAATGTGATGGAAAATTATATACAGTCTATTTATTATACACTGTTAAAATTAAATAAACTACTAAAAGTATTTTTTAGAGTTTTTTTTTTTTTCCCAAAAAGCCCAAAAGACTCAAAACACCCATATTTAAAGAAACATCCATTTCTGTTAAGGCTTCTCTTCCTTGGTTTCTCAGCAATAAGCCCAATTTTTTGTTCCAATGGCAGCTCTAAATCCAGAACACAGCTGTCAAATGAATGACAAACCAACCCACCACACAGTTCAGAGCCAGACACTTCGTCCTTCTCTCTGTCGCTCTCACACTTTCTGTCTGTCTTATGAGGAGGCTGAGAATTGTTGCTGTGGTGATGTCATTGGTTGCCTAGCAACAGCTGTCCCTGGGCAACCCGCAACCAGGGCCTCAGCGGGAACATTTTGGATTATTTGGGGATGTCGAGTTCATCAGCGATTTCTTGTAGCAATCTGCTAAAATACGACATGAGACTTTATGTCAGAGGAGATAAGATTAAGAAAGCTACTGTGAGGTCCAAAAGCCCTCTGGTCAGAAGTTTTCAATTTCAACTTTTTAATTCTAATAATATAAAAATATAATAATATTTTCTATTAAATTAGAAAAATGCAAAATAAAAGCATTTTGACTTGTGGTCTCAGATTTTTGGACCCCACTGTATACACCTTATATGCATCTTAATATAAGATGATGGATTTCAAAAGTTCATTCCTCAGGGTTTTCTATGGAAGGGAAGTTTAGTCTATGATCTTTAATTATTTGTGTTCTTCTGGGGGTGTTTGTGGATGAGGGAGTAGGGTGTGAGGGTGTGAGAGCCCCAGGGAGTTTCTAGAGCTCTGTGCACCTTTCAGTCCAACAGCTCACATCCTCTGTCTTCAATTACTGCCAGTAAATTAACAGAGCAGTGAGTAGTGCTGAAGGAGCAGATTCAAAAGCTTGTAACTGACACACAGTATACAGTATTTCACCACATCCGAACAGCTGACCATGTTGACTATTATTATGCTAATAATCAATTCTCCACAGATTCTCTGTTTCACTTGCAGTTTATCAGTACCTGTAAATCACGTGTCACTCTTTAATTTTTGTTCCTAAGCGATTTTGCCCATTTTTGCAAAGAACATAGCCTGTTTGTACTTTACTATTTTAGACAGTAGGAAAGATTGCTGACTGGCCACAGGGTAGGCTGCTCGTTCTATATTAGTACACAATCTGACAACAGTTTTGAATGACTTTAGGTTGTAGTAAAAGTATTTACCTGTAAGCAAGCAACTGTAACCCGTGTTCAGTACTAAACGCCTGCAGACTACAGTTGGTGTCTGTTTTTCTGTGAGCGCACGCCCTCCTGTGCAGGCCCGTAGCCAGCTATGAGGCCACCGAGGTCCGGACCTCGGTAGATTTTTCATGTTCAAAAATAAAATTTGTTCTCTGAATGACTAATTTGCTGTTAAACTCCTCATATGAATGTCTGCATGACATGTATAATTCAGTTTAGACAGTTTGCAGTGTTTAGCGTCCGTGGTCTGAACATGATCGCTGCGAGACGCTGGCAGAGTGAACGAGTGAGTGAGGGCGCGCGCACAGCCTGTGTTGCCAGATCCAGCTATTATAAGCATTTTTGGACTTGTCTTTTTCACTTAATTTGACACTTCAGAAAGTTAATAAAGTAGGACGTTGCAGTTTAGGGGCAACGATATCTTTATCTTATCTTAATAGTAAAAGATTTAATATAATTTCGGTTTATTTTTAGATATTTTTTATTTAGTTTTTGTTGTTTTAATAGCAGTATCTGGCAACAGTGATCGCCGGCACTTAAACTGACAGTAATCAAAAAAGCATATGGACAGGTTTTTGCATTCGGTAAGGCAAATGCAAAAGAAAAAAAAAATCATGATATTATCTTTCAGAAACGTTATCAACGCTGTCATAGTATTTAACACTACTACACAGATCTGTAGAACAAGTTACAGAATGAAATGAAATACACACACTAGCCATGAAGAAGTCTATGGTATGTCATTCAGTATTAGTTAAATTTTCACAAATCATACTAAAAATATTCATAAGAGCATTAGACAGTGTTATCAGATATATAGCAATGGTTATTAATAAAAATTATAATAGTAACATGTATTGTTGCATGAATAATAAACAGCTGATAAAATTATCCACCCCTAACTATAGTAAAGTATTAACAAATTTTGATGCAATAGGGTATGATTTAAAAATGATCATCCCTCCAAAACAGAGAAAACATCTTTCACAAACATCTACATATCTGTCTCTTTTAAAGTGTTTAAAGGAAAAAAAAAGAAAAGGACATAATGTACATTATAGTGTACATAATGAGTTGTATTTGTAGGGGTTATTATAGCACAATTTTTTAACACCTCCCCCCACCCCCGGACCTCACTAATTTTCAAAGCCTGGCTACGGCCATGCTCCTGTGGTGTGATTTTAAAACGCTAATATTATAATATTGTTATTATCGTGCATTATACAGTGAGTATGTTCTTGCTGTTGTTGTAACTGTTCGTTTAGATACATCTGGAACATGAAATGAGGTTACTTATCCTGGCTGTAACTGAGTGTCTACTGGTACATTCTGTAGGTTAGGCCCCAAAACCAAAAAGTGAAAATTACTAAAAGGTAATTAAATTATTTTTATTACCAAATTATTAGCATAAAATTATTGAATTGTAATTCTTAATAAAAGTAAATAAAACTTTTGTACTATAACTGTAATATATTTTTCGTTAGATTTGTAGGCTATATGAATCTGGATAGAAATTATTTGCTAGTGCACATCACAAATAATGTAATGACATTTAAATATGTATGTGTGTGTGTACCTGGTATTTTTCACGTTATGGGGACCAACTGTCCCCACAAGTATAGTAATACCAGTAAATTTTGACCTTCTGGGGACATTTTTTAGGTCCCCATGAGGAAACAAGCTTATAAATCATACAGAATTAAGTTTTTTGAAAATCTAAAAATGCAGAAAGTTTCCTGTAAGGGGTAGGGTTAGGTGTAGGGTTGGTGTAGGGCGATAGAAAATACAGTTTATACAGTATAAAAACCATTACGCTTATGGAGAGTCCCCATAAAACATGGAAACACAACATGTGTATGTGTGTGTGTACCTACTTAAACCTTTTTTGGGGGGACAAATTTGTGCCCAAACGTGAGCAAAACCTGACAAAATCGCCAAAAACCTCCCTTTGGGGCCGTCCTAATTTGTAAAACTGGTATAAAAATAAAGTAAACAAAGTTTTTTTGAAAGGGTAAAAATGCAGAAAGTTTTCTGTAAGGGGTAGGGTTAAGGGTAGATTTAGGTTTGAAAACAATAGAAGTCTATGTAACGTTCCCATTTAGATAGCTAAGTAAACCTGTGTGTGTGTGTGTGTGTGTGTGTGTGTGTGTGTGTGTGTGTGTGTGTTTTACACCTATATATTCAAGTATATTCACCCATATATTTCAGAACTTGTGAACGTCAGATTTCCTCGATTCCTTTGTACACACAGTGTTTAAGACGCTCATCCATTCATGCATGTTGACAATATAATACAGTGATACATACATATAAATAACCAGAGACCACTTTACCCCGTTTATTGAACCTAAAAAATCATAGAAATACACTGAAAATAATGTCACAAAAAGAAGGAAATTTCACACTGCAGCAATGGTTTACATCACTAACAATAACAACAAAAATAATGCTTCAATAATGTATGTTGATCACTGGCTCATTATGCCCTTATGGCTATATTATATTACATATTCATAGTCAACACACCCTAAAAATGGCACAAACTAAAATATAACCCTTCATCAGATACAGAAAGACGAATAAACGTGCATAAGCACAACTACATCTATATGTGCAAAGATATAATTGAGGTCATTATAAAATGGGCGCCGAACAGATCCCTTACTGTGTTTGGGTCAAGCAAAGCCTCATACTTCATATTACAAGTATTCAATATAAAACAGCACAATCAGACTCGGATTACAGTATAAAAACCTAAGGCTCAATTTGATTCCTACACTATCACAGCTGGTGACATGAAGCTGCTCCCTCTACTGGCAGAAGAAGTGACGTAGTAGCCGTCTTCCTCTCCCATCATTCCGTCTTCGTCTCTGTCATCCTGGTAAGAAGTCTGTTTGTCCTCCCAGGAGAAACGTGAAGGCTCATGATGATCCTTGTCATCATGGTATGCTGAGAGATCCTGTCAGAGAAGAGATTGTAGTGTTGTGATAAGAGTCAAAGCACTATCTAGAAAAGAGATGATCGTGATCTGCGACTAATAAGCATGAATAATACATGGAAAATGATCATGCCATCAAATATGCATGATTTACCATCTTAAATGCCACAAAGGATTAGAGAAATAGAGAGAGTGAAAGAAAGGGCCTCTTACTGTCATTGGTTCCTCTTTCTCTGTCTCATGGTCCATGAACTGAGAATCAGACACAGGTTTACTGATGCTCGGCTACAAAAGGAAAAGAAAAGGATGAATTGTTGAGCTTAATAAAGTTTGCCAATAAAATGGCTCATCCTGATAAAGGTTTTCAAGGGGTAAACAAACTTATGAAGTGAAATACAGAATCTGTTCATTACAAACTATAGGCTATTATCAGTATAACAATCTGAGTGAAAATAACATGAATTTCAGTTTTTGTTTTTTACTAGAGAGATTGCTAAAAAGTGAAACTCAAACATATAAGTACTAAAAGAATGAGCACATTTATTTATATACTAACATATTATTTATTCAGACTTTTTTAAATGGTCAGTTTTCATTTTCATTTTATTTTACTAAGTTTTAGTGATTTTGTATTGTGCTTTTGTCATTTTGGTATTTTTGTAAAGAAAATTCTATTTATTTCTATTTCTATTCTTCTATTCTATTTCTAATTTAATTTTTTCTATTTAGCTGTCATTGATTTTATTTCAGTTTTAAATTCAGTATTTTTGATGATTAAACTTGACTTGTTTATTTCAGTTAGTGGCAAGGCATCATTACTAATTTCAATTCAAATCTTTCATCAGATATTTACTTATTTTCATTTTTATTTTAGCTTTGTTTCAATTACCAAAAACAATTTTAATAGTTTTAATTAACAATAACAACACTGCATTCAGATTTTAGCATGAGTATATAACTTCTAATAACATAAAATAGGAATTGAGCAAAACTAATAAAAGCATCATAGGAATTTCCATCTTCCTTAAAAGCATTTTCACTACACATTTTTAAAGCAAACATTTCACTCTCCATCAAAGAATTTTCATCACATCCCCTTTTGCTTTAATGACGGCAGCACTCAGGCTGTGTGAACTCTACAAGTTTGCATCAAATGTTCCTCAGCATAATTTAAGATGATCCAAAGAACACCATGAGCTTCAATAAAAGCAAGAACATCTGACTGTCTATACAAAGAGTCAGACGATCAGTGTGACAAATACACTCATTTAATCACTGAGAAATAGGGCAGAATATTTCCCATTCATTCTATCTCATAATGTTTTCAAAATGTTCAAAACATTAAAACTTTGTATCAACCTTCAGGTAAGGCTTAAATTAAACTTTGTTTGTGACTCAGACTTTTGGACCCCACTACTTGAACACATTTACATATAGCTCACATATACAATATACATTTTCTTTCTTTCTCGCTCTCTTTTTTAATAATATTCAAAGAATTGAATTGAATTGAATCCTTTTCTTCTCTCTTCAATCTAAATTTATTTCAGCTACATTTGCTCAAAGTGTAAAATAAGCTATGAATCTCTCAGCTCTATACTCACTCTGTCTGAATAGGAATATGTCTTCATGGGAGGAGGAGGTTTGTGAGTGGGTGGACCGCTGTAAGAACAGATACAAACAGACCATCAGTACAGAAAAAGATTCTAAGTAGTTTAGTTAAAGACAGAATATAACAGAGATGCAGCACTTACTCTATGTTTTTCCTCTGGCGTTTGCGGACCATCACTGTGATAGTTGCGATTAAGGCTACCAGGATGATCGCACAAAGAATACCACCAATAATAGCTCCAGTAGGGATACCCTTTGGCTGAGGAAATTCTAAAGGGAAAGACAGAGAGACTTTCATCTCTATGGGTCATATAACTGAATTTTCCTTGATCTTCTGAAACAAAACCATTCAATGGACTTTGTAAGCATAAGTTTCTGAACTCAAAGCATTCTCCTCAGTCAAAACAGCTTGCATGCTAACATAAGACATGACTACCCGCACACCATACAGCGCCATATCTATACAAGTGCAGGTTGTTTATAAAGCACCACATAAATACTGCTGTGCTGTTATCTTACAGCAGATCCCACTTCCTTAGATTAGATAAATAAATCCCAGATTCCACACACACAGTGTTATGCTCATCAGTGGCCACAAAAAATGCTGCATTAATCTTTGATGACATGAGATGTCATTTATGATTATAATTATTATGTGCATTTAGGGCAATCTCTCTATTTCTATACAAATCATAGGACATGTTGATTGATAGGAGGAGTTTTTGTTCAGCTTAGAAATGAAAGAAATGAAATCAGAAATGGCAATATGTGAGAATGACACTCCACACCTCTAAAACCAAGTGAGAAGTTTTTGTTTGTTTTTCCTTTCTTTCTTTCTTTCTTTCTTTCTTTCTTTCTTTCTTTCTTTCTTTAATGATCTATTTTTTTTGTACATTTGCATTATGGATTGTTACTTTTATGATATGTGAAAAAAAATGGCAGTTATTTATTTATTTAAATTTTTTATTATTACTTTAATACCTTGTGCATTATATGTTTGGACTCAGTTTGCAATGAGTCCATATTGAAATATTAATAATAGGACTAACAATAATGTTTAATCCATTCCAGGAAATAATTATATATTAAATACTATTCATCAGAATTACTTACTACTCCTGTAAGGGCACTGTAATAACAATAAATAAATAATAATAAAAAAGATAAATAAATAAAAACTAATTATTGTATTAAACAATAAAATAATTATTTTATTCACTACTATTAATTATTACATTTTAATTGATAAACCTGATTAAAATCAAAATGTTACATGTAAACAAAGAAACAAATTTGTTTCTTTAGATATATTTTTAACGTTTTCTA
Organism: Tor tambroides; assembly: GCA_021397915.2. Taxonomy (NCBI): domain Eukaryota; kingdom Metazoa; phylum Chordata; class Actinopteri; order Cypriniformes; family Cyprinidae; genus Tor; species Tor tambroides. The sequence continues at coordinate 26,230 of JAFVLL020015881.1, read as the reverse complement.
TTTAATACGCAATTCATTTACTTCAACGAAATAATCTTTGTAAGTCACTTTGAAAATATCTGCTAAGCTAAATATTGTAAATGTGTGTCAATGCATTGTAGTGGATTAACTTGATGTTACACTAGATGGCGCTCCAACTGTATAAAAACTCTCATTGCGTCTAACTTCCTCTGGTCATATTGTATTCTACACACAGACTCCCTGATGTCACCACCATAAAAGTGCAGCGTTTACTGTGAAAATATATCTGCTCTTATGGATTCACTCACATAACGTTGCAGGTGTTATACTGACAGGCAGGTTAACGTCTGGCGTACGGCCGAGAGCCTGTGCTGGCGATTTTCCACAAGTCATCAAAATGGGGATGTCAAAAAGAAAGAGAGAATGCTGGACGGCCAGCCAGACAAACCGGTTTAAAGGACAGAAGGGATGTTTTTGTTGAAGGGGGAGGAACTGAAAAGAAAGACAAGAGTTTGGATGAAGGAATGTGCGCACGTCATGTCTCGCTGAATATCTGCCTTGTCAATCACGTGTCGTTCTTTCACTCATTTCGTCTCGAGCTGTCAATCTCTTGTTCATGTCCTAAAGCACTCTTTCCTCTTGTCTCTCGCTCGGTTCAGCTGAAATCTCTGATAATAACACATCCGAGCAGGTAACGCATATCATTTTATTACACGACTCTCAAGAATATGCAATTCTGGTCAATCGCAAATGAGTCAAATATTTTCGTAGAATGTTGCAAAACTGGTTATTTTACCGCTGCTCATGGCAACATACCGGCTCTATTTTCTGTCTTAAGGTCACATTTAAGATTGTTCAGCCAATTTTTGTGGAAAACGTGGTAATTTCAATATGCACAAAACTAGGAATTTTGTGTGAGGGCACAAGAATTCTCCACGCAGATTTCGCATTTCGCAAGCTGCTTGGTTTGAAAGTGACTTCTGTTTCATGAATCGCACTGCTGACGATAGACAGTAGAATTTTTGCCAGTGAAATTCCACTTACACTTTTTTTTTTTTTTTACAGTTTTTCTCCATTGCTAAAACCATAATGCCATTTTTCAAAAAGCACACCCATTTCCCTAAACTATAAACACTATTCCCTGCTTTGACACGAGTCAAATTTGGTGAACTGTTACTGCAAAACTCTACACACAAATCCCTACATTTCTCAGTGCTTACACCATGTGGTCATTTAGAAAGGACTAGCATTCAATATTGTTCACTCAAGTCAGCAAAGTTTGAGCTCAATTAACACACAATTACCCAAGTGGAAACACTAGGAGTCAAAATTTATCACACACCAATCAGAAACTTCAATGGAGATAAAAGGGCCAAAGTCAGCTTACAGTTTTTCTCAGTGGCTTTGGTCCATTTCTCGGATTAGATAGGAAATTCTCAAAACTACTTGTTCAACCTCCACATCATCTAGTCACTTTTGCTCATCATAAAAAGTTTCTCATTCTTTTGATCAAATTGCAATTGCTTTGGTACATTCATGCAACTGATTATGTACATTTGTCTGCAGTTTCCTACATAATCAGTTACTAGTGTCATGTTGCTCAAAATGTATTATATAGTTCTCTGTGCTATAGTCTTACCCCCAAAACCTCAAGTCATTAGCTCATCATATGTCATTACAGTAAATGCAAAATGGTTGATCTAGTTGTCATAAACTGTCAAGCATATTTTCTGTACATTTCTGTTAGACTTTTTATAATTTTGCCATGAATTGTTCAAGTGAATCTTGACTTTCACTAATGAAGAGAATATAGATCAACCAATGACAGATCAGTTCTCTGAAATAGCTCAAAGGTACATCTCATGAACCTTCAATTGGAAATATATAGACAGAGGACAACACAAGTTACAAATTTTGACAGTGGACTTTCTAATTTTTATTTTTGCCTTTGTGCCCATATTTCTTTTTCTTTTCTATTTCACAATGACGTTGTAATGTGTGATTTTTTTTTTTTTTTTGGTCAGACCACAAGTATAACTGTGAATCATATCCAGTCTTTTTCAATCAATATCCCACATAAAGTAATGTGTACTTTGAAAGAGGAAGATGAGGAGGAGAAAGAAGAAGAGGAGGAAAAGAAGGAGGAGGAGGACAAAAACATGGAAGAGAAAGAGGAATTGGAAAGGCAAGGGCAAGAAGACAAGCAGTCTCATATATTTTAGTTGATGTGTGCCAGGGTTGGATCAGGCCTGCGAGAAGATTTTACCCCCTCTGCCTAGCCAGGGCCAATATAGCCTGTGATGCTGAAAGAGGTTCTTTGGCCTGTCCCAGACCAAAGATGGGATTCTGGGGCAGAATAATTATTTTTGTTGTTGTTTGCTGTATTGTACTGTACTCTACAGTACATTAAGGAATAAAACATTTGGGGAGTACCACAAGCAACACTTATTAGCGGTTTTTTGTAGTATTGTTTTGAATTTATCTCATCAGTGTGTAAGACTGTGTTGTAGTGAGTGTGTTTTTGAGGGTTTGTGTGTCATGTCTGAGAGCAAAGTTTGATTTTTCAGCAAGATTGAGTTGTTTTGAGTAGAGAGCTTCATTTTGACCTGAATATAGGAAGTTTGGGGAATTGAGTTATGGATTTGTGTTTAGAGTTTCGCAAAAAAGAGGCATAATGTGTTTAAGCAATCGAGAAAAACAGTAATGTGACCGAACCTTTATGCCACAGTCTCGGTTTGTTCATATCACTAAATAAAGACTTAATAAAAATGGTTACTATGAGTACGCACTGTAATAAAAAAAAGGTTTGGAGCATAATATATAAATATAATTTCAACTTAAATTAATTTTTTCACATCGGTTTTATTTGTTTTGTGTAATAATAATAATGACTAACTGACATTACACACAGGCACAGCTCATAAAAACGGCACATAGGCTACTTGAGCATAAATGACAGAATTATCCCATCACACAAACAGAATGAGCAAAATGCCACTCAAATCTGAAAACACAATCAGGGAGACAGCTGATTCATTGGAGAAAAAGCCTTTAGCAGTATACCACAAACACAGAAAGAGATGGAGAGAGAATATGAGGTGTAGAGGAAGTGAAGGTCACTGCAGACAGAGGCAGAATGAGGGAAGAATATGAGTGTAAGTGTGTGTGTGTGTGTGTGTGTGTGTGTGTGTGTGTGTGTGTGTGTGTGTGTGTGTGGAGCAATGGCGTAAGAAAGCGGGGAAAAACCCAATCAATCATCAATGTGACATCTCCGTTTATAAACTCCAGTCTGCAGCTCAGAGACAGAACATCCATGTGATGCTGTTTACTGCCACATAAATGGGTAGACACAGATATTGCAGTGCATTAACTTCACAGTGTCACAGTGACCAAGTTGGCTATGTCACATTAAAGGGATAGTTCACCAAAAATAGAAATTCTGTCATCATGTACTTACACTAATTTCAGTACAAATCTGTATGTTTTTCTTTCTTCCAAAACAAAACAAAAAAGTATTGAAAATGACATAAATGAATACATTTTATTTTATATGATTTATTTTATTTATATTTTTTAATATTCATTGATTTTATTTAATTTAAACATTGCCCTGGTTTCCAAACATCCATCCAATGTGCTCTTTGAAATGACTTTAGTTTCACTAAACAAAATTTTCCTCTACTGTTTGTCAAAACCAGATTAGAGATAAATGTTTGTAGTTTTGTTTATCTTTCCTGTGGCCTTGGCTCATAGTTCAGAGTAACTGAAACTAAAAGCATTTTGAAAGCTCTTGAGCTTAATAAACCATAGTATGCAGTAATTCAGTTATGGTGATTAGCATCGGGTCACATGACCCATCTCTGCCGAGACAATCCTATTTCACACGGTGTGTCTAAAGTGGCAGGTTGATGGGATTAATTTGTTGAATAAACAATTTAAGGTGAATTATGGATGTGTCAATGTGAAAAGACATACGCAATTAGAGGGATTATGGCTGTAGACATGATTCTCCGTCAACGTAAGACCGCAAATAGACCAAGTGTGTGTGTGTGTGTGTGTGTATGCAGAAAGGAAGCCAAGCCTCCAGATCCACGGTTAATGGAGTTAGATTATCAGCATCCATTCTGACTGAGTGGAATTTGACATCAGAGAACATTTCCCATGAGACATTGCATCCCGGTGAATAACAATAAGAGAGAGACAGATCAAAGAGAGATGATGACACATTTGACACTGGAAACTCAAATGTTCAAACACAAGTTCTGACATATAACTCCACACACATGAGGAACCCAACCTCTGAAGCTCATGTAATGCCCCCAAAACAGCCGGAGGTGAACAAATGACAGTGAATGTGTTATTAGCAGGGCTGTAATGCACCTACTTTTTAAACCTTTTTTTTTTTTTTTTGAAGTGAAGTGGCTTCAGTGGTGGTCCTGACCCACTTTGTGCCCTAGGCAGGATAAAACATGACTTGAAGAAAAAAAAACAACTAAAAAAGTAAGATGTGATAGTCTAGCAGCATATTTTTTTGTTTAGTGTGCAAGTAGATAATCATGTTTATTTATATAGCGCTTTATGCAATACAGATGACAAAGTATATAATACAGTTGGCAAACTGTACATTCAGTTAACATTGAAACAATATGGAAAAAAACATAATATTATTGAATCAACATTACAAAATGATGTTGGTTTAACATCACTTTTGCACCCTCATTTAATGTTGAAACAATGTTGAAATTTTGGCTAAAACATATCATTGAATAATATCATTATCATTGAGTAATATCATTGAATCAATGGTACACTGTAATCAATGGTAATGTTGTTGAAGCGATGTTACAATGTGATATTATAGTTCAGCACGGCAATGTTCATTCTAAATCACTTTTGTTGACACAACATTGAAAACACAACTAAAATGTTAACAGTTAAATCAATGTTGCAATCTGGTATAAAGTTAAAGATACAGTTCACCCAAAAATTAAAATTCTGTCATCATTTACTCACCCTCAAGTTGTTCCAAGCCTATAGGAGTTTCTTTCTTCTGTTGAATACAAAAGAAGATAGTTTGAAGAATGTTGGTAACCAAACGGTTAACGGTAGCCATTGACTTTAACCGTTTGGTTCCACACATCCTTCAAAATATTTTTTTGTGATCAACAGAATAAAGAAACTCTCTCAGGATTTCAACAACTTAAGGGTGAGTAATTGATGACAGAATTATATTTTTTGGGTGGTCTATCCCTTTAGTGTTAAAACAGTATGAACGATTCAGATACATTTAAATGTTATGTCAACATATGAATGAGGTTACTTAAAAGCAAGTCAATTCAACTGTTGTACAATACAGGAATGTTAAAAACAATATGATTGACTTTTTCAATTTGCTGAACACAAAATTAAAACTATGGATGTAGTATCATTGAAGTCTGTTTATTTAGTCTATATAAGGGTACGCTTACACGACAACAACGTACTAAAAAATGGAAACATTTTTCCTTTGCCCTTTTGAAAAGTTTTGTTTTTGACAACAACATTGTCAAACCGATCACAGATCTGTGAAAGCAACTAAAAACACTGTATTATGCATGCCAGGCCAGTAGTTGGCAATGTCATTTTGTAAACTACGCGCCTGTGCACATTTCTACAGACTGAACATGTAATACGCATGTGCATGACATCACTGTTGACACAACTGACAAATTTGTGTTTTTGTAGTTTACATTACACTTTGAAAAATTTGCGTGTTCAGGCCCCCAAAATGCTGTTGTCATGTAAATGACTGGAAAAAATGCATAAAAGGATATTAGTCGTGTAAACGCCCTCTAAAATGAATAAAGCTTCAATAACTCTTACAGTTTCTACAATTAACAATTGTAAATGGAAGCATTGTGGCAGGGGTGTATAGTCTTCGAAGCACTTTCCAGCTGAATTTATCTCCAGTCCAAATTAATCACACACAAAGGGTCTAATTAAGGCCTTCAGGACCTGTAGAAACTTCCAGGCAGGTTTGTCGAGACTGGGCTCTGCATGAAGATGGAAACAATCTCATTTTTTTTTATCATTTTATACCACATAGCATTCAAGTGATCAGTGTTCCCAGTTTAACTTGTAGAATAACTGAGCTAAGGTGTTTTCAGTGACAATTTCTTTAAAGGGATAGTTCACCCAAAAATTGAAATTCTGTGATTAGTTACTCATCCTCATGTCGTTCCAAACCTGTAAGACCTTTATTCATCTTCGGAACACAAATTAAGGTATTTTTGATGAAATTCAAGAGCTTTCTGACTTTTCTTTGTGCATAAAAATGATTCATGTAGCTTTATAAAATTAAGGTTGAAAGAGAGTGATGTCACATGGACTATTTTAACGATGTCCTTACTGCCTTTCTGGGCCTTGGACATGGTAGTTCCGTTGCTGTCTATGCAGGGTCAGAAAGACCTTAATTTGTGTTCCAAAGATGGTCTTATGAATTTGGAAGAACATGGGAGTGAGTAATTAATGACAGAATTTTCATTTTTGGGTGAACAGCCACTAGCGTTCTACATGGATACAATATCACACCCATGCATGCTGTTGGTTCCATCAAAATTTCAATGCTGATCCCACATACTTTAAACACTGAAATGACAATCTCAACCAAGATGATGGTTTAGATGAAAACTCAGCATTGTATCAATGTCATTTTGATATCTTGGTCTCAAGGTGACACAGCATACCTTAGTGAGCTAGTCTTGTCACAGAAAATAATCTATCTATAGTTGCGGAACATCCTGACATTTTTTTCTCTCAAACATTTGCTGGTATGTGCAATTCTGGTTATCATCATGCCAATGGGTTTATGTTGTGCGTTCTCTACCTCTGACTTTGAACTGACATGCGGTTCACAAGTGGTCACCATTCATTTCACTTGAGCTGCGTCGAACACTGTAATATGCCGCATATATGCCATGCAGTTTGACTCACCCCATCATTCTCCATGATAACAATGCGGCACAAGTGTGTGCGTGTGTATGTATCTTCAGCATTCTCATTCATCACACTCTGCCCAGCACTAATCACAGCTGAGGCCTAGACTCAGCCCATGCATTTAAACTGTCTGAGGATTAAACTGATGTCAGCGACACTGAGTCTCTGTGTGTGCATGAATATGTGTGTGTCTCTCCGGGGAGGCAGTGAGGTTTCTGCCACTGCGCATTAAGGCAGTAGACAGTAGCCACAGGAGGAGGCCGAATCCCCATCTCCAAGGTCACTGCTCCCTCAACACCCACAGCTGCTGACGTCACTCAGGCGATTTTTCAATACTTCCGACTTTGTTTCTGGCAAATACTGATTTTCTAAGAAGCTACATCCAATCATTCACTCTTCTAGCATACAAAAATGTTTACTTAGTTAACATAAGGACAAATTGTACTATAAACTTACATTGTTTCTATATAAACATAATACAAAAGTTCATTCTAGCTCTCTAATTTATTTGCTTAGTGGTGGGAATTTTTCAAGGAATGCTTCTGCACGCCTATAGGTGGCGACAAGTGACTGTCTTTATGTGTGAGACACTGAATCATTCAGCCAAACGATTCAAGAATGCCACGACCCCTAAAAACAGTTTAGAGAATGCTTGGATGAATTGATTCGTTCAGCAACACTAAAGATATGGTAAAGTAGTAAAAGTAATATGCGGTTCCGAATTCAGCAACAGATTCATTCAGGAACGAATGAAGTGATTCTTTGAGTGAATCATTCAGTCAACTGATTCATAACGTCACTAATGGGTGTTGCTTGGAGACGCAAACTATTATCCTTGGAGCAAAAACAGACAAGGTAACCCGCAATATTTTGTCTGAAATGTAAGTTTCTCAATGTTAATGTATTGTTTATTGTTGTACTTTAGTCATATTTAGTGCCATATTTAGGAATGAAAACGAGGCTGTGAGGGGCGAGACAACAAGCCGTTGTTCAGCTGACTAATATTTCCAAAACTCTTTCAGTTGACAAAACGCCATTAAATAATTTAGAAATTTGTGAATTGTGAAAATTACCTGATGTATGACCTTTATACAGTCTCTCGCAATCTCGTCTTCATCAGTGTGAAATTCAAAATGCAAACGCAAATCATGCTGTAATGGGACAACGTGTCATGCCTATGAGTGAAACAGGATATTCAACATCAAATAATTTGTAATTAAATAGGTTAATGGTAAGTAAATAGGGTCTATTCTGATTTCATGTGGACTTAATACTGTATTATTTTATGTATGAATCATTTTTGCAATTGAGGACGACCACAGATGTCCTCAAGGGGATGTTTTGTCACATTTAGCTCACTTCTGAGGACAAAATTGTCCCTAAAGTATAGCTAAGTAAACACACACACACACACTGCTGTCAAGTCTTAAAAATGACTCTCACCAGTGCCCTTGTAGTCATCAAAATTATTTTTAAACTTGTGATCTCGCATAGACTTCCATCCATTTCCCCTAAACACACACAACCTCATATATGCTGCTAATTAAGTGTTGAGGAAACACCACACTTTCAGCTTTTCCCTGTATTCTCTCAGTCATCAGGATTATATTTAAACTTGTGATGTCTCATACCTTCTCTCTCCCATAAACACCCACAGTCAGACATACGGAGATCATCAAGCATGAAAGGGCAACCACCGCACTTTCCCTTCCGCTTCTCTCAATCATTAAGACTTTTGGGAGAAGCATCTTCTTCATCTCTCCGGTAATTTCTGCAGGTATATAAAGCTTAATTATGTCTCACTATATCTCAGTATTCTTCTTCAAATCCAACTGCTTTTCTACTGTCTCTTCCAATCCTACTGCTTCCTACTGGCTTGAGCCTCTAAATTGTGTATTTTTGGACAACAAGCCAGGCTCGTCAGTCATTTCTCTTTTGTCCATTATGAGAACACAATTAATTTTACTATACCTCTTTAGTAGGGTCCAAAAGTCTGAGCGCTCTAAAGTGAAAATGCTTCTTTTTTGTATTTTTCTAATTTAATTCAATTTTCTCATTACAAATGATATTAAGTCAAAGCTTAACAATAAAAATGGCCTGGGGCCAGCTTGAGAGAGTTTAAGTGAACTGTCACTTTGTGACGTATTGGATCAGCACTTCGCTAATCATGTACATTCATTCTTTTTACCCTAATTATCCTTTTTTTTTTTTTTTTTTGGTGAAGAAGGCTTAACATTTGATTTAATGCATTATAATAATAAATAATATGTGACCCTGGACCACAAAACCAGTCTTATGTCGCTGGGGTATATTTATAGCAATAGCCAACAATACATTGTATGGGTCAAAATGATTGATTTTTCTTTTATGCCAAAAATCATTAGGATATTAAGTAAAGATCATGTTCCATGAAGATATTTTGTACATTTCCTACCGTAAATATATCAAAACTTAATTTTCGATTAGTAATATGCATTGCTAAGAACTTCATTTGGACAATTTCAAGGTGATTTTCTCAATATTTTGATTTTTTTTTGCACCCTCAGATTCCAGATTTTCAAATAGTTGTATCTCAGCCAAATATTGTCCGATCCTAACAAACCATACATCAATGGAAATATGCTTTCATATGATGTATAAATCTCAATTTTGAAAAATTGACCCTTATGACTGGTTTTGTGGTCCAGGGTCACATATGTTTAAATAATTTTAAAATAAATATTAAATAATAACTATTAAAAATATACATATAAAATTGATATATGTACATTTAAAATAATGCTAATACTAATATTGTATCTTCATGAATAAAAAACACAAATTGTTTGATTATTGACCTCGAAAGTGGTCAATAGTGCAGAATCATAAAGGTGTCATTTAATTCATTCTGCATCATAATGTTTTCTTTGTTTTACATTTTTCAAAATCCTAAACTTTGTTTATTTATAAAATCGATTTTGAATCTCAGATTTTCAGTTTGTGTATACACAAAGCTGTACAGGAACCTGCGGCCTGAAGTGCGACTGAATAAAAAAGTGAATAGCAGTGAAAGAATGACAGTTTCCCACAAAGATTTTCCAGTTCAAAACTCAAAGTTAATGTGTTACTGCCGAGGGCAGGCAGTGTGTTAACCTTTCTAACCTCTATCTATATTACACACATTTGCACACACGCACAGGAAGTCATTTATCCAAGCACACTCATTAAGATTTCCATGTATTAGCATTTAGCAGTTGCTGCTGGGCAATAGTGCTGCGATCGCTCGTGTTTAGAGATGCAGATGTATTAGAGCGCCGTGGTTTAAGGCGCCTGCCCGTGGCCTAAACAGCCTCGCGACTGAACCAACCAGTTCCTGATTACCGGGCCATTACCCCAATTACACTGCCGCATACAGCCACAGGGGCCCGATCGCTGGATGAGCGCGTGTGTTCACTGATGTGTGTGTATTTGTTTACCTGTTCGTTAGCTGGGAGTTATTCAGCTTCATTAGTGAGCATTCAAGCTTGCTACAGTCGTAATTGCTGTGTTTTCCCGCCACAGTCCGTAGCCACATTCCAAACTCACCCCAACACAGCGGCTTTAACCAGAGCGAACACACCCCTACACAACCCAGATATTCGAAGCATCCCAAAGCCAACAACCACACACCCCACACATCCCTGAATATCTGAGATTCTACCAGCATCGTGTGGACAAAAAGCATCTTTTAGTCCAAGCGCTGTTTTCCAGAAGCCGTATAAGAACAGCCCAAAACCTTTAATTACACACCCGATAAAAAGTCTTTAATGTGACTGAGTTATTGCGACCTAACAAGGGAATTTGTGGCTTTGTCCTGTGCCACAACACCCACTCCATTATCTGCTATAAAAATAACAATGAGCTGGGAGAGAAAGAGAGAAAGTGAGGGAAAAGAGAGAGAGAGAGAGAGAGAGAGAGAGAGAAAGGAGGACAGTAATGATCATTACAGACGTCCATGTTGTCCTTTTCTGCCATGGATGCTGCAGGGCGGGTGGATGTCATTTTTTGTGTGTAAAGTCTATACCGCATTGATTAATGCTATGCTCTTTCTCTCTCCTTCATTGTTTGAAATTATTGGTCATCTAGCTATTGGCCTGGCCCCAGTAAACACACTGCTGTATAATATCTGTGTGAGGGAGAGTGAGAAACCGTGCAACTTATATTTGTAGCTTACATGACTGTCGTCATCATCACTAATCAGAGCAACAAGACAGAGCAGGACAGCAGACTATTGAAAGCCTGTTACAGACACAAGCCAAGACCAGTGTCTGCCTGTGTTTGAAGAGCCACAACAAACCCACAGTCGATTCTTTCCACACATGTATTATGCAAAGGGTGTAGATGACTCTTTGTGTGCACTGAATGTATTTTTTGCTTGTATTATTATTTGGGTCAATGACTTGATGCTCATTTTTATCTATGAATGTATTCAGAAATACATTAGAAATGCAATTCGTACGTACTATGGCTTTAGTAAACCTCTTCTGTGATGAGCATGTTTTTAATTTTTGAATTAAAATTCATTTTGAATTTTTAACGTTTTTAAAAAATGAAACTGCTTTGTTGTTTATTAATATTTGAAAAAACTTTGCCCACCAAATCAAAGCCATGCAGTGCAACCAAAATGAAAAACATAAGGCAACAAAATCATAGAGAGCTCGGTGTTAAAGTCGAAAAGTCTTTTAAAATATTAAATAATTTGACCTGGTAAAAGTTTCAGGTTGTAAAATGTGATGTGGTGCGACTGCCCAAACATAGTGATATTTATGAATTCATGATAATTGTAAAAGAAAAGAAAAGAAAAAAAAGTAAAAACATTTTGAAAAATATTCAAATGTATGCATTCAAATTTAAGATGCAAGGAAAATTTCATACATAAACCTTTTTTTTAAAAATGAACAGTAATAATGACTTTCTTAAATAGTATTTCTTAAATTATGTAATTAAGATGTGTACTCTCAAATGTATACAATGTGTAAGTAAAATGTTAGTTTTTATTTCATTAAAATATGTAAACCTTAGAAATAATTTCTTTAGCTTTCTTTCTTTCTTTCTTTCTTTCTTTATCATGGACATCTACATACACTGCCATTCAAAAGTTTAGGATCAGTAAAATTTTTAATGGAGTCTCCTTATGCTCATCAAGGCTGTATTTATTTGATCAAAAATACAGAAAAAACAATAATATTGTGAAATATTATTGCAATTTCTAATATTGGTTTCCTATTTTAATATACTTTAAAATCAAATGTATTGCTGTGACGCAGCTCTGAATTTTCATCAGCCATTACTCCAGTCTTCTGTGTCCTTCAGAAATCAGTCTAATATGCTGATTTATTATCAGTATTGAAACTGCTGTGTTGCTTAATATTTTTTGGAACCTGTGATATTTTTTTCTTTGATTCTTTGATGAATAAAAAGTTAAAAAGAACAGCATTTATTAAAAATAGAAATCTTTTCTAACAACATAAGTCTTTACTATCACTTTTTATCCATTTAACACATCCTTGCTGAATAAAAGTATACATTTCTTTAAAAAAAAAAAAAGAAAGAAAAAATGTACTGACCCCATACGGAATAGTATTGTATACTGTAACACAAAATGTATCTTTTGAATTTCCAAAATTGATAATAAATCAGCATATTAGAATGATTTCTGAAGGATCATGTGACACTGAAGACTGGCGTAATGATGCTGAAAATTCATCTTTGCCTCACAGGAATACATTATATTTTAAAGTATATTAAAATAGAAAACTGTTATTTTAAGTTACAATAATATTTCACAAAATTACAGTTTTTTCTGTATTTTTGATCAAATAGTTACAGCCTTGATGAGCACAAGAAACTTATTTAATAAACATTAAAAATCGTACTGAGCCCAAACTTTTGAACGGCAGTGTATGTCTGTATGTCTGTTGTAAATTATCAGTCAAATGTGCCATCTAGAGTCCCATGCCATTTCATTTCAGTCTTTATGAACTGTGCCCATTGTATAGCGTAGAATGTGTTCTCCTTGTTTTGTTGTACCATATTGTTTTTGCACTGTCAATCCAGTCCAATTCTACAGAAGAAATGGCCGATGCTGATTTTCTGCAATTTATTTGCACATACAATGCACTAGCCTTGTCTTTTGTGCCTGCTAAACTGTTTCTAAATGTGTTTCTGAATGATATGACTCCTGCTAGACAGCCGAGCAAGAGTTAAACTCCCAGCTCGCTCTGAATGCAGCACATCAATTTAGATGAACTTAATTAAGCAATCATTTGATCTGATTCATTTGATGTTTTCATTGCAAGGGCCAAATTTACTATGGATTCAAGCATGATTTCATCAGTGGCTTTTAACACCTTCCCATTTTTAACGTTCACTTTCTCCCTCCGGAACAAATACCACCACAACCTCAATAACTAAAAACATAAATCAAAAGCTGATCTAGCGTCATAAAGATCTGCTCTCCATAAAATTTAATGAGACCACTATACCGATAAAAGCTATGTGTTAAAGGCCCTGACATTTCATAAATCAGCTAAATATTATATTAGTCCCATCATGTTGCAGACTCTCTGTATGCATGCACATACATGAGAAGCTGTGCATCTGACCATCACACCCCACTGTACCCTTCTCTCACAGCTGCTATGAAGACGGAGGGTGGATCTGTCAGTGTAGTGTCATGGCAACCGTCTCTCGGGTGACAGTGGATCAATACGCAGTGTTAAGTAAAGAAACAGTGATGAGATGCATATGAGTGAAGTCTGTCATGAGTGCACTGACACTCAGACAAACACTGAATCAATGTGTCCGTCCAGTTCATGAAGAGTTCATTTCCATCCCTCAGTCTCTCTCTTTATCTAATTTATCGAGACAAATCAGTGGAGTTCACTGAGGCATGTGAACAGAGCTCTTGTTTTGCGATATTTGAAAGTGTGTGCTGGTTAAATATCTGGGCTGGTATCTGAGCCATCAACACTAATGGGAATAGATCTGTTGGTACCACAAGAAATGTGCTCACTTTAGTTCATATAATACTAGGTACTATATTATCATTAATACAGTTAAAATGGACGTTATAGTAATGATTCATTTTTTTAAACTAAAAATATTAGGTATTGTGGGTGAAAAACTGCTGTAATCATGTAAGAAATACTGCTGCTGCGCATATAAAATATATGAAATAACCCCCATATACAGCATACATGAATCACCCCGTAGCAGATCTATACAGGTGGAGCTGGGGAAGGAGGAGGGTTTCTGAAACGCACTGCAACTGCTACCGCAAGCACTAGTCAAGTATTTGAATGCTGAGCAGCAAGCGCCATGTGATGATGTCATTATGTCAGATTGAGACCGGACTGTGCCATCTAGAGTTTCATGCCAGAACTTTGAATGTGTACTATAGGTGTAGGTATTTTAATAACTATTTAGTTTGATATTGTTTGAATTTGCATAAACTTTTTATCATAGCAGAAATGCTTTTTCTTTTACTTTAAAAGCAAATGTTAAGCTATTTAAAAATATATATATATATTATATAAACCATTAACTATATAACCATTTTATTTTGACTTTTTTATATTTTTGATCATACTAATATGAAGTCATAATAATTAAGTCATTATCTGTCTATCTATCTATCTATCTATCTATCTATCTATAATAGAAACATTATTGTTTTCTACTATAATTAAAGTTATTTTATATATATTTTTTATTTTGACAGTCCTAAAAAAATTTTATTAGGTTAAACAAAACAAAATTAGACACACACACACACACACACACACACACACACACACACATATACATCAGAACATATGCTAGAACATATTATATATATTACATATTAGAAAACTTTCATATAATTAAAATTCTTCTTTTATACAGTATAATTAAACTTCTAGATATTTTTATATTTTATCTTATTTTACTTTAACAAAGGTAGGTCCAACAAAGGAAATTTAGATCTTTCCAGATACACTCCAGATGTACAAGCCTCTGATTTGGAATTACAGAAATAAATGACAAATTAGTAATTAATACTGAATACAATTAAAATTTCTCAAACAGTTTTTAGATTTAAAAAAGAATAATTGTAATGATGGCCATTTTAAGATTGCACAATGATATTTAAAATAACACAAGATCAATGAAACACATTTCTTGTTTGGTTAAAAATGCATTTTTTTATGAATGTGACAGCAATGAAAGAGATTGGAACATTAAGATGTGTTTTGGCGAACACGTCAAAGTACGTTCTCCCCCAGCTCTTGTCAGAAAACGCTGTCAGAGTGTCATAGCTGATTATGTAGGTCATGTAGGCATTCACAACACTGAGTCGACATGACATGTCAGCGTTGAACAAATAGCCTATATGATTATTTAAGGTTAAACTGCATTAGGTCAGAGACTGGCTGGCACTAGTCATTTTTGGAAATGTCAGGTCCATAGCAGCTATGGGCCTAATGACTAATGCTTCTCGGACTGGCCTACAAACAACTACACTGGTCTGTGCCTCAGCACGAAAATAATTTGAGAGGAATGAGGAAACAAGCCATCTTTTATAAAGCCATTATAGTTTCGCCACACCTGCTGCCAGCTACCTGGTCATATGACTTTTTGCAAAAACAATAGCCAGAGGCAGGAACGTGGCACTACAGGTGAGTTCTGAGAACCATCTGGGCCGTAATGGTTGAAAGACGACCAAATGATGACTCAATACATGAGACGCACTCTTTATGTCTGATCTCAGAGACAAAGATGTATTGTGCATGAATGAATCTTATCTTTGTCTGTATCTGGAAGAGAATTTAAAGAAATGTGCTAAATTTCTCACAACAAAAGGCGGGAATATCTGACTACCGAAACTAAAATCCTCATATAAGTGAATACCCACCCCATCCAGTTTATACAAAGCATACAATCCGGTATTTCCTGTCCTGAGGTTCAAGCTTTAACAGAAAAGGTCAGATTTTTAGGCCGCCTACAGCACATACAAGCCTTATCTTTTAATATCCATAAAGAAATGGGTTAGCAGCTCAAATGGTCCGGAAGCTATGGCTAGATGTGCCCTATAAAAATTGGAACAACAGGAAACAAGACATTTATCCAGCGTCCAGTGCGTCTGCAAACCGCTGACAGGAGACTGAACTGCGAGAAGGAGTGTGCATGACTGTTTCTGGGCGGCCCGTTGATCCAGATTGACGTTTGTGCGATTTAGCTCGGCTCGGGTTGTGAGTGTGTGTTTGTTTGAAGCTCTGGAAGTCCTGCTGAATAAATAAGTAAGAGAGTGGCCGTCAAGCCTGATGAGGAGTTATTTCTGAAATACTGCATGTCGCAGAGCACCCTGCTCTGTTTGTGCTGCAGGGCATTCTGGGGGATCTCAGTCTGAAAAGCTCTGGCCATGACCACAGTTAGAGCAAGCACTGTCCAGTCATACACATCAAAAACGGTCTCTCACTAACATACCGATAAACCGAAAATTATTTTCATATTATTAAATTAGCATATTTATTTAAATTAAAAAAGTAAATAATGCACTAAAAATTATAACCAATATATCTACAAGTAAATTTATGCATCACAACAAAACAATGTATATGGATATTAATTGTGAGATTTACATTTAACAGGGAATTTATTTTATTTATTAAATTATTAGTGTTTTTATTAGCAAAGGTAATGTAAAATGAGAAGTATCTATCTATCTATCTATCGATCTATATGCATTTAACTGATCAAAAGTGACAGTAAAGACATTTACAGCGAAAACAATTCACAAAAATGCTGATCCTGAAAAAAATCCATTGTGGTTTCCACAAAAATATTAAGCAGCACAACTGTTTTCATCAGCACCAAATCAGCATATTAAAATGATTTCTGAAGGGTCATGTGACACTGAAGACTAGAGTAATAGTCATGTTCAACTTGAAGCGGTGCTGCGCAGAATGATCAGTGTATGACATCAGTTACCGCGAGAGCGATAAGAGAGCAGACGGATCCTTACACTTTCGAAGCGCTCTCGCGGTACTTTGATGTCATACAGTGATCATTCTGCGCAGCACCGCTTCAAGTTGAACGCGCCTATTGACTCCTGAATATTCAGGTTTGACATCACAGGAATAAATTTCATTTTCAAATAAGTTAAAATACAAAACTATTATTTTAAATTATAATAATATTTCACAATATTACTGTTTTTACAGATAAAAACAGAGCATAATAAACTTCTCAAAATCATTAAAATATCTTACCTACCCTAAATCTTTGAACAATAGTGTATATGTACATACGCACTAGGGGTGTAACGGTACACAAACATGGTGGTTCGGTACATAACTCAATTTTGATGTCATAGTTCGGTATGGTTTCAGTACAGCAAGGAGAAAAAACTAAACTTTTTTTTTTTTATTAAACAGTGGTTAACTGAGCAAATTGCTCTTTCTTTAAATAAATTCAATTATAATTCTTTAGCGAACTAACGAGCTGTAGACACTGATGACATGCCTGAGGTAAATGAAATGCTTTGTTACATTTTGTTTACAAGCTGTTTTATTGACGTCTTTCCACGGCTGAAACATTGATTGAGTGATTGCATGAGGCATGTGATGTTCATTCATGTTTATTTTGTGTTAAAACTAGTAGTAAAGAGGAAAGGATGATCACGCTCACACGCACTGCGTGCTACTATTTGAACTGAGGCGTTTATACAGCAATCTGTCGCGCCATATGTGACCCTGGACCACAAAACCAGTCTTATGTCGCTGGGGTATATTTGTAGCAATAGCCAAAAATACATTGTATGGGTCAAAATGATAGATTTTTCTTTTATGCCAAAAATCATTAGGACATTAAGTAAAGATCATGTTCCATGAAGATATTTTGTAAATTTCCTACTGTAAATATATCAAAACTTAATTTTTGATTAGTAATATGCATTGCTAAGAACTTCATTTGGACAAATTTAAAGGTGATTTTCTCAATATATTGAGTTTTTTGCACCCTCAGATTCCAGATTTTCAAATAGTTGTATCTCAGCCAAATATTGTCCTATCCCAACTAACCATACATCAATGGAAAGCAAATTTATTCAGCATTCAGATGATGTATAAATCTCAATTTTGGTTTTGTGTCTAGGGTCACATATCAAAGAGCGGCAAAACGGTATTTTTTGTTTGAATTTCCTGAAAAAATTGACATAATTGTCAGATGAGACTTTGTTTCTTATCAAAAGTAGCAATATATAAAACTGGAAGTTTCCAATGAATGAATGACTGAATCGTGCAGTGGTTACCGAAGGTGTACCAATGCGTACTGTTACACCCCTAATATAATCACACATACAATCCACCAATACAGTACATTAAATTGGTGGACTGATAATAGCTTCCTGAAAGATACATTGTTGTCAGGCAATCTGACTGGACGGTCACTGAACGTGCTGTGGGCAGTTGATGAGTGTGCCATCTGAGGCTGAAACTATATGTACCTTACCCATCAATGAGTGCAAAATCACACCCGCCATCACACAACCACACATTAGAGCACGGCAGTTTGGCTTTGCGATCACGCAGGGTAGCTGGCATGTCACCGCTCAACAAAAGCAGCACCAACATTTGTGTGTGTAGAGTGGTCTAACGCTGCCCTTTCCAGCTGCAGAAATGAGACGAGGGCAGGGGCACCTGAGAGAGAGCAAGAGCCAAAAGGCTAGGCAATGAAGGACAAGAGAGGAGAGAAGGAGAGCGAGAGAGGAAAAAGAGAGGGGGGAGCAGTATCATCTCTCTGCCCGCTGGCCTTCCCAGCTGTTGTTCTTTCTTTCTGCTTTCCCCTTCACATTTCATCTGCCTTTGCCCCACCACAGACCCCTCGTTCTCTCCGTCTCGGTGTCTCTCTCTTTCTCCCTCACGTTCCTTTCCTATTTTTCTCTGTGACTTAATGAAACAGGTCAAGTGTTACTGAATTTCCCCTCCAGCTCAACCTGCCTAATACAAGACATGACTCTATTTAAAGGGATAGTTCACCTAAATATGAATATTGTGTCATCATTTACTCACCCTCATGTTGTTCCAAACCAGTATGATTTTCACTGTATGGACAAAAAACACTAAAACATTTTTTAAAAATATCCACAAAAGGTTTAAAATGACATTAGGGTCAGAAAATGAAGACAATTTTAATTTTGGGGTGAACTATCCCATTAATTGTGATTTTTTTTATTTTATTTTTTTTATTTTTTTTTTTGCCCTTTTGGGAGCTTGGCAGGCTGTGGTCTCCATCCATTTTTAATCGCAGGTTAGAGAAAAAGAAAGTCTCAAAAGTTGAGAACGACATTGGGGTGAATAATTGATAACAGAATTTTCATTTTTGGGTCAACTATTCCTTTAATGGTGTGTTTTTTTGTTTTGTTTTTTTTTTTGTCATTTTCAGGGCTTGGTAGTCCATAGTTTCCATTAATTTTTATTGCAGGTTGGAAAAAACAAAACTTGTGAAAGTTTGGATGCACATAAGGGTGAATAAATGATGAAAGAATTTAAATATTTGTTTGAACTATCCCATTAATTGTGCTTTTTGTGGTCTCTGTCCATTTTTATCGCAGGTTAGAGAAAAGAAAGTTGAAAAAGTTTATAATGACATTATGGTGAATAATTGATAAATTTTATTTTTGGGTGAACTATCCCTTTAATAGTGCTTCTTTGTCCTTTTTGGAGCTTAGTAAGCCGTGATCTTTGTCCATTTTTACCGTAGGTTAGAAAAAAGAAAGTCACAAAAGTTTAGAATGACATTAGGCTGAATAATTGATAAACAAAATTTCATTTTGGGTGAACTATCCATTTAATGGTGCTTCTTTGTTATTTTTGGAGCTTAGTAGGCCATGGTCTTCGTCCATGTTCATTGCAGGTTGAAAAAAGAAAATTGTGAAAGCTTGGAATGACATGAGGGTGAATAGATGATAAAAGAATTTTCATTTTTGGGTCAACTATCCCTTCAATGGTGCATTTTTTTTTTTGGTAATTTTAAGGGCTTGGTAGTCCATAGTTTCCATTCATTTATATTGCAGGTTGGAAAAAAGAAAGTTGCGAAGGGTGCACATGAGGGTGAATAAATGATGAAAGAATCTAAATTTTGGGGGGAACTCTCTCTTTAACACATTCACAGAGCACATAAAAACTCCCAATCACACAGATTGTGCAGGGTAGCTCGTCATTACCGGCCCATCACATTTTTGTAATCAGCCATCGGTGCTTCATCTGATGTGTGGTCCATATACACGCCACAAGGGCTGTGGAATTGACTCTGCAGGGAAGCAGACTATCTGAAGTGTCGTCCAGTACGATCATATCCATGAATATGGCTCATGCAGTCGATTGGGTGTGTGAGAGTTGAAGGGTGACAAGATGTTTCTGAGTATTGTGCTGTGCTATAGATACGGAGAGTGGTGTGCAGCATGTCATTGCGGACCCATTATTTGATGGTGCGGAAAAGATTGTGTGGTGGAAACAAGCTGTAAATAACTGCTGTTGAAGTGTAGACTGTTTAAAATAAACAACCTGCATTTTAAACACCATCTTTTCATTCTCTTAAGGTGGCATGAATGTTTAAACCTGATGAACCGATTTAATTCAAATGTTTTAAATAACAAAAGATGACTTTTAATGAATGTGACCTTTTGAGGATAATGTAACCAGTTACCACAGCACAGTAATTTAATGTGAATGCAAATTATTTGATGAACAAAAATCACTGATTCAATCTTGTAAGTACAGAACAGTTCTAGAAGGTAATTAATCTGCTTATTGAATATCTGGATTCTCAGTCGATTGCATATTATTAACCTATTTATGATCCTAAGACAAAATATAATGATGAAATTCTGCTCTGATCAAAATAGCCATTAATTTCATGCACTGCAGTCTGATGTACTTCAAGGATAAATGTGATATATTTGTAAATGAATCCAGGAACAGAAGCAGAGATATGAACACTGCACAGGCTGATGGGAAAATTGATCAAATAGGTATCGTAGTGTAGATCAAGGCATTTTGCATAGAGTCAAATCTTATGTCATTTTGATGACATACTGTACATATAAAATATTTAATATAGTATATAAAATGAATATAATATTTGTATATATTTTATAAATAATCGTCTTTTTTTTTTTAAAGTACAATTTTTTGGGGCTCACATGGTCACTATGAGCTGTCACTGTATGGAGAAGAGTTTGAATCTTTGGTGTTCCACATGAAAAATAACAGCATGTGGGTTTGGAATGACATGACGGTGTTTAAATAATGAATGTTGATTTCTGGATGAACTATTCCTTTTAACATGAAGAGTAAGAGTTCAATGACAAAAAAGACATGTACTGCCCTAAAATGATTAACCATGTCTTTGATATTGTGATGCACAGTCCTCCTCATGTCTGGATGCTGGACAGGACAGTGAAGTGTTTAGTGCAGTGGATGGTTTTGATGTGATATTGAGCAGTGGAGTGTATGTCTGGACTAGCTGTTTAGCGTGGAGGATAACAGTGGGTGCTGTGGAATGGTTGGACTGAGTGTTTGAGCCAGTCAAGCAGAAGTGAGCAGCACTGAAGCTGCAGAAATGACCAAGACGAGGGAAGAGAGAAGAGAAAGCGCGCTCTGCTGGGTTGTCAGATGGATTATTTCAAAGCATCCCACACTCATTCATCCACATCACTTCATCACTATACACAACCTCTCCAAAATGAAAGAAAGAGAGGGATGGGTGAGAGATGGGAGGAGCTGTAGACAGACAGTGAAATAAGAACTGCAAAGGAACAGGAAAAGAAAACAAGAGGAAGAGGGGTCTTCAAATTGTTAAAATGATAGTTCAGCCAAAAATGAAAAAAACTGTCATCATTTGCTGTACTCACCCCTATGTTGTTCCTTAATTTCCTCAGTGGACAAGAAAGGAGACATTTTAAGAGACATTTTAAGCTTCAAAAAGGCCACAAAAGAACTATAAAAGTGTCATGAAATCATTCTTTTAAAATAATGAATCGGTTTGGTCCGAGTCATAAAAACACTCTGGGATACATTTCCCAAAAGCATTGCTAGACAAATATGGTCACAAGATTTGTGGTTAGCAGTCCAATGCTCAGTGTTTCCCAAAACCATAATTCCACCGAACGTTTGCTCTTGATGTTCTTTCTCAAAATAAGCAAGCTAACAGTACAATCTATATATTTCTTTCCACATACTGTATTTACAAATTTCATACATATTTTATTGTGTCAAGAGAGTTAAAGTGCCATTTTTGAAGACTACATGTGTGTTAAATGTGCTCTAGCAACCTAAAGGAAGCCTGGAGTATAATGTAAGAGGGAATCCATGATTTAAAGGGGTCATGAACTGAGAAACCAAAATTCCCTTGATCTTTTGACAGGTCACTGTACTATAAAAACATCCTGTAAGTTTCAGAACTCTGGCTTCAGTCTTCAAAACTTTGTCATTAGTCTAAAAACAGTTTATATTGAAGGCAGTCTGCCAAAACGACAGCTTTTGGAATGTTCTACTCTATGATGTAATAGTGTGGATAAGCATCGCCTCCGCAGAAGATGATCAACGCCTGCTTCTACATAGCTGCCTGTTTAGCCCCGCCCACTGATTCACGCATGTAGTGTTTATGAGAGAGGCAAACGTGCAGGTCTACGCAGAAACCAAACGATAAAGATGCTCCGAAGACAACAAGACGCTGTTCAGTGCCAAGTTATGGAAAAACAGTGTTTGCATTGCCTTCCTTTTGATCGCAATGTTAGGAAAGATTGAATGAACTTTACTTTTAATGATGATCCAGACCAAGTCAGTAAGAACTTG
This sequence comes from Tor tambroides, assembly GCA_021397915.2. Lineage (NCBI taxonomy): Eukaryota > Metazoa > Chordata > Actinopteri > Cypriniformes > Cyprinidae > Tor > Tor tambroides. The sequence continues at coordinate 3,437 of JAFVLL020015881.1, read as the reverse complement.
GTCCTTTGTTCACTTCATTTTACCACAGATTCGTTTACAACAAGGCACAATTCGACACAGGACTTTCTGACAGTAATGTCGTAACACAAGTGTGAATAACTCTTTTTATTATGTGATCATTATTGCTTTGTCTGTTAAACAGATTGTTTGATATGAGTATTTATGCAGTTTTAACCTAAATCGCAGCAGCGTCCATCTATGAGGAATGTACGCTGTCAGACATACACAACTATTAGCCAATAATAGCAGGGCATTTACTTCTGAGTCTACAATCCGCCACGCCTATTCAAACAGAGCGCTCTGATGAGGGGGGTTAAAAACAGGACCGAAAATAGCTTATTACTTCTTAATTATTGTGTTTTTTGATGTAAAATCTTGATAACATTATAAGTGGACCTTAGAGAACAGTACAAAATAAAAAACAAAGGCAGTTCATGACCCCTTTAATCAAACGTAAATAACAATAGAGAACAAAAATAGCAGAGCATTCCCATGTTATTTAAAGATTAATTTGAACTCAAACCAACTAATTAGAAGTTATTACTCCACCATATGTGTGATATTATTGACAGTTTGTTGAACCAACGTGGTCTGAACAATGGACGTGGGACAAAGTTACTACCGTTTCAGGAAGCAGTTATTACCAGCTAGTTGATTTCTCCAACAATGCTTTGTAGCATGGTAGTGAAGCAGTGAGCTGTGTTGTTGAAACACCATCCAGAATAATTAGTAGGATTGAGTCGGTTCAAAGACTCCTTCGAAGACTATTATATAGCTCACTAGACCTGTGGGCCACTTTCATAACACTTTTATGGTGCCTTTTTTGAAGCTTAAAAGCTTCTGTCCTTATTAACTGTAATTGGATGGAAAAGAGTGACCAGTGTAGTCTTGATTTATTTTTCTTTTTGTGTTCCATGAAAGAAGGTTTGGAACAACATGAGGGTGAGTAAATGATTAATCATTCCTTTAATCTTGCTTGTAGATATACAATATAATGCAGTTTCAGTGTGTGGAATGGTGCATGAGAGGGGTGCTTTGTGTATCATTAAACAAGAGTGGCAATGTGTGCTTGCCTTTTGGAAGAGGGAAAAGTGTGTGTGTGTCCATTCAGAATGCACCGAACACAAACAGTCGTCCTCCTTTCATCTCACACTCTGTTTTTGCAGGTGGGCCATCTCTCAGAGGAGGGGACAGAATGAGTGAGAGACTAGAAGACAATTTCCAAGTCTTCTACATGCCAAAAAGCAAGAAATACACAATTTTTGCTATATATATATAAACTCTCAAGTCTGTCCCATCCGTGTCCTGCAATCATTCTGCTGTTGCTGCAGAGGTCCACTCATGTAACACCTCTGGGATATCTTCCCCATCACTCATACCAGTTACTTTTTGTCCTGTGACAACCCCAATGTCAGCAGGAGGCCAGTACTACTGCTGCCTTCTAGCTGTGTGAGAATGATTGTGTTTATGAGATGAATGCCACCATAATGCTGTAATTGCTAGTGGGTTTTTTTGGAAGCTCTGACTTTCTGAGTTTAGGGTGTGTCAATTTAAGAATAGTGGCGGAAGCAAATTGGTATTGGTCTTGTTGTCTGTACTTATGTACTTATGATGACTATATTTATTTTGCAGTTTTGTACTGTTCATGAAGATTAGAGTCAGAAAATAGAAGAAGAGCGGGTTAAGACGTGTCATGTGCAATATTCGTCATGTGGTTGTTCAGAAAGGGTAGTATGTAAAGCTTGTTTTGATAGATGCAGATGAGAAAATTGAGAAGCACTTTTTATATTAAAAACGGATTTTTTTTTGCATGTCAAAGTAAATTATTTACGGTTCAAAAGTTTGGGATCTGTAAAAATGGTCTCTTACACCGTGTCCTAGCTACACGCGAAGCCACGAGATTCCACCGACAAACAATTTGGCTGACCACATTAGACGCAACACGACAACGTGACATGACAGCAGCGTCGACGCCATGGGGGGGGGGGGTGGCCCGGCCCAGCCCAGCCACCTCGGTCACTGTGCCCCCTCGCCTCTGGTGCCGTCTCCGTAGTGAGCGGCCTGATTTTAGTCTGTGAGGCAGGGTACTGCCCTGGGAAGGTCTCCCAGGCTGTTAAATACACGGAGTAAAAGCTAAATATTTTCATTTCGATTCGTTCTTAGCAAAATTTTTATTTTTTTTCGTTCAGGTTATGCAGAGCAAATTAAGAACAGTACAGCATTTAGAATTCTTGAATTTTCAAACTGCTAACACTTTGCAGTTTCGAATTATGCCTTTACTGTATGACCAAAAATGACAGAGCAGTCTAATTTATGTTTCAGCTGTTTGATCGCGCCGGCGCCTCACGCGCACATACGTGCCGTTCGGCGTGAGCACCGGTCCACTGTGGCATATTTTTGCTCATTATGATATTTTTCCGTCGATACTGGAACTCGCGTGAACTATGAAGCCTATTTTACCTAATAAATAGGCTAATAGTTTAGCTTCAAATAGGCTACATCGCGAATATGGAAACATTTGGTATTTGTGCCGAATGAGACAGGTTAAGTTTCATTTTAAATTCATTTGTTTCGGCTTGTTTATAGCTAAGCCTATATTATTATATATTGCAATTATATTTATCCTTTAGAATTAGGCCTATACATTTTTTAAATTCTTGTTCTGTTACGGTTAAATTTGAAGGATTTGTTGTAAAGTGAGGGCAACTAAAATATAGTGTTCATAGGTACATTATAACAGTAGCCTATTAGGCCTGCTGCCGTTATTATTTCTGAGAATGCGACTTATACAAGACTTAGGCTATCTTTTTTTTTGTTTTTTTTTAATTTTCCTCTCAAAAACGAAAATATGCTATTAATCGGGTAAGATTTGTTACTGTGGGTTAACAAATTTACATTAGTATTCTTATGCTTAATGGCTTCAGAGTCTGTGCCAAATCTGGTTTACATTCACTTCTGGCTTCAACGTTGTTGTTTTTTTCACAGTCATGATTGCAAATGTTTGTGATGTTTGTTTTATTTTATTTATTTATTTACTTGGATGTACAATGGATAATTAAAACAAAAATCAGGCTCGTGTATTTATGACATCAATTACTAGGCCTACATTCTTTTTTTCAAAAAAGAAAGTAACTTAAAATGTTACTGTGTGTTTGGAATTTTAATATTTTTAGCAGCAAACCAACAGAGCTTCCAGTAGGTTATTTTACGGAGCTGTAAACACGGGAATCTCCGACCGCATGCAATCGTTGACGAACACCCTATTCATATATCAAACTAGGCTATATGTTATTAAATTGTGTGTGTGTGTATATATATATTATATATATATAAAATTATTTTATTTACAAGTTTCGTGTTTGTTTATCCCATTTTTTTTCATTGCATCTGAAAATTACATTCAGAAACAGTTTTTTTTTTTCAAAAGTATACCCCCC
>JAFVLL020015880.1:67358-81701 GCA_021397915.2 Tor tambroides | reverse complement strand
ACCCGAACACACACACACACACACACACACACACACACACACACACACACACACACACACACACACACACACACACACGCACGCACACGAACGCACCTTCTCTCTCTCAGCCTGTCTGTCTTGTTCTCCATAGCTGCTTCTTGATTATTCCTTCTATTCCAGACAACAGAAAATGACTAGCATGTGTTGACACACGTTCCCACCTCTCTGTGGATTCAGAAGTGGTTCTGATGACTAGCATCTCACTCACATCTGAAGGTTTGATGTTTCACCTGACTATAAGAAGTATTCGATTGAAGTTATACCGTTCGCCTGATTTGCCAGATGAGACACTGTGATGATTGAGCTGACAATGATACCTTTTAAGTGAAAATGAGACAAGCAACAGATAAATTATATGCCAATGTGGTTTCCGCTGTCTTTAAAAACCAAAAATAGTTACCAAGTTTGTGGAAAAGCGTTGGACACTTTTTTGCCATGACCACACTATAGAGCAGAGCACAAACACAAACACAAACAGTTTTCGCAGTGTCTTAATTAGAATTATGAAATGGATAGTTTTCTGATTTCTAATTGGATTAGCTCCATTGTTATAATAATGCTGATAAATATGTGCCAAGTTGCTAGGCCATTGCTTGGCAACCGAAAACAATTCCAGTTAACGAACAATCCTCTATTCTGAATTACAACAATTTATTGAGTATTAGTGACTTTTGTTTATTCCAGTTTCCAATGTTTAATAAAATCTTTGCATATTCCTAAATTATAAAAATGCTTTGTTAGCCTAAATGTGCTTTATGTGGTAACATCTAAATGAACTGGTGTAAATAAATGCACATACATACATAACATGCCTGAATCAATTTAAATACATTACTGAAGGTTACACCAATGAAAGCTATTTTTTCTCTTAGAAAATGTAGAAATAGATCCTCTGCATGCTACTTATTTTCTAAACTGTAAAAACATATTACAAATACATAAACGTATTTCTACATACTGTAGATAAAATGTAACAGATGCAGTGCTGACAGTAAATGAGGAACCATTACTCTGCATCAAGAAATGCACATACACACAAGCACAAACACAGACAGCATGACTGTGTGAACATCAGCAGTCAGAGCTGCAGGCATTCAGATACAGAGAGAGCGAGAAAGGCAAAACCCTTTATATCGACAGATTACTCACACACGCACACACACACACACACACACTGCAGATTACCCCGGCAGCCCCGATGAGATTATCATTCTCGCAGATTCTGAACTCATGTTGTTGGAAGATAGCAGTCTGCTTCTACACCGAACATTCTGACTGCCCACAGAACTGGACCTGATCTGGATGCAGTGCAGTTATGACTGAAAAACAGCATCTGATGTGCAGCTAAAGCTCATGTCAGTATGTTATACAGTGAGGATCTGGACATTTGGACATGCTATTGCATTAGATAATAAAATGAGTGGCATCTGTAAACAAAAGATGGCAGTCCATTTCTTTAGTGTCACTTTTATGAGCCATTTTTAGAATGATTTTAACTGGCCTCAAGGTAACTTTGAATGGATGTATGAAGTCATTTTGCTCAAATTCATACAGATGCCCTACATTGAAAAAGTGGTAACGTGCAATTGTTGCTTCAAAGATCTGTTTCTACATTCCTGAAGCTCAAACAGAAGAGCATTCAGTAAGAAACGGCAAGGTCTTGGGTTTGATTTCCATGAATGCATGAACAGATAAAATATACAGTATACTTTGAATGCAATTAAGTTGCTTTGGATAAAAGCATTTGACAAATGCGTAAATGTAAAATTTGCATCATCTAAGCCATAAAATCTATGTGTAAGCTAATTTATCAGGTTGATTCAGTTTGATTAAATTACTTAACCCTTTAAAGCTTGAGTTTATTGAACCTTTAGACATTATATTTAAAAGAAAATGTTTTTTTGTTAAATATCCTATTGAATACATCAGACTTTCATGGCTCATATAGTATGATATAGGAGAATATAGAGTGCATAACTGAAGATATAAATTAAATATAATTGATGATATAAATATCAGAGCTGATATTTATATGCCCAGAAAGTAGGATGAATTTCTGATAGCGTGTAATGTGATTCATTAAGATCTTTATAACAATACAGAGGACTACTTACATAAAGTGCATACAATAAAACGTAAATCTCCCAATAATATTTCTTTGTAAACTGATAAGTTTTCTGATCAATGCTCTGTAGTTTTTATTGTTCTGTCAAATATATAATGCATTGCAATACAATGATGATCGAGAGGTGTACAAATAAACATTTCTCAAAAGCCTGATTTATCATAATTGATACTCACATTTTAACATGATTTTTTTTCTAAAAAATGATCTATGGATAATCAAGAAACCTAAGTTGCTTCAGTCCAGTAAATGTTCATCTTGAAATATCACTAACAATATAAAAGTTATTTTTATGTTTACTCAGCAAAGATTTTACAGCAGCAAGACCTGAGTACCACAGGCTGGACAGGGACAATTTTACAATTATGCTAAAAAGATTTTAGCATAGTTTTTTTTTTCCAGCAAAGTTCTGATCATGTTGATAAATTAGAGTCCTTAAAAAGTAAGCTTTATGAGGTTAAAAAAGAATTCAAAAATAAAATCAGTTAATTTAAATGCTCCCACATGAAGCACATTTTTAGGTTGCCAGAAAAACTCTTTTCACAGTGTAACAGAGTAACCACAGGTGTTCATCACTAACTATGAACATGCTACTAATGCTGCACAACCAGAAAGTGTTACAATACTTATCTATCCAATTTGAACAACATAACCATTGTTTTATCATTCAAAACTGAGCAAACACATAAAAGTGTGTTTTTTATCCACATTACTGTAAGCACATAAAATCATTTCAGCGTCAGAGCACCAAACCAGTTTCTATCTGTGTTGTCTAAGATGGGCTCCTTTGCTGTTTTTTTTTCTTTCTTTTTGGATTTAAGCCTTCAAAAATTCCTTTGGGGATTTTCTGTGCTTTTCTGTGCAGTCAAAGTAACATTGACCCCTCTCTGCCTCTTTCTCTCTCTCTATCCCTCCAGCTTGTTCTCCTTTTCCAGAATTCCTCTTCACCCAATCTCTCACCCAACTCTCGTTTGTTTTCCTCTCCTGTCACATATATCTTAATGTTTTTCATTAGTGCCCAGTATGAGCGTGGTGGTCATTTCTCTCTGCTGCCATGCCACAATGACCAACGCTGATGCCGGTTTGGCACAGAGAGCACAGACCGCATGACAGGGGTCATCTGAGGGCCATGTACCACACTCCAGGGGGCAAAAGCCAGCTTGTTAAACTGGCCCCTGGCCAATCACAGCCTCTAAGTCGCTCATTTCACCCGATCGGAGCTCAAAATGAACCGCTTCATCATATAACAACATGTACTTAACTACTTAGAGTTGTGCAACCACTTAAAACATCACACAAAGTTATTTTATTGTTTGTGGAATTCATTCCATCAAAGAAGCCATTCTATAATTTAGCATATAACAGACATTTGTCATTATTAAAAAAAAAACTCAATATGCAATAAAGCAAATGAGTTGATCATCATTATCATAAGCTCTACCTCTTTTTCTCATTTTCTCATCCCTTTGAGTCTGGCCACGGTCCTATGGCAACACAGATGTCTGCCAAAGATGGAAAGAGCACAAATAAGAAGAAATGAAAGGAAAAAAAACAAGTACTGGGAGAGAAAAAAAAAAACAAATCAAGGAAGCAAACACATATACGATGGAAAAAAAAAGTGTGTGAGAGAGAGAGAAAGAGACATGAGCAACAGCTCATTTATTTTCTGCTTTTTACTGCAAAACAAAACTGGTAGTTTGATCTTTGAAATAGGTTGTTATATACAAAATACAATAAACATAGATGTATAAAAATGATTTTCAAAAATTTACTTTATGAAACCATTTATCTTAAATTACGTCGATATCAAAACCGTTTCAAAATTCAATTACATTTTAATTAAGATTAAACTTACTTTAATTAAATTTGAAAAAAGTTTTTAATTTTTATGATTTTAGATATTAAAATGGACATTTTCTTTTCTTATTTAAATGTCTAGGTAAATTGCTGGTGAGGTCTTGACTCAATTTTGTCACTTTGTTCACCTCACCTAATTTTCCCGTAGAACTTTGTTACAGTTGATAGGGATAAACAAGTTTTCCATAATTTTACTGCAGCCTCAATGCTTCTGAATGCTCAGCACAGGTGCAGTTTATGATACACCACCAGGATGCAATTCATAAACTCATTAATTTATAAATCTGAATATTTCTAAATGTCTCTCATTTTTCAGTGGCAAAATCAAATGGTTCATTGTAGAAAACAATGCTGTTTCTAAAATAAAAAAGAGAGGGTAAAAAGGACAAAGACAGAGGGAAAAAGATTTTCCCGGGTCCTGGATTTGCAATGGCATCCTGTGTTCTTGGATGTGCCGTTGCCAAGGCAACAGTAACTTGGTGACCTCGTTATTTCAGCCTAATCCAGTGCTGAAATTATGGTTGCTCCACCCTTTTGCCTGGCTGCCCTGATAACATAATCATTGCAAATGAGGCACAGGAAGCAGAGAGAGATAGAGGGAGAGGGAGAGAAAGAGAGTGACAGAGTTAGACCGAGATCCAAAGATGAGCAGAGAACCGGAGAGTGAGAAAAGAGAGGGAAACAGAGCACTGACATGCAGAGAATGACTGCATGAGTGAAGGAGTGTTGGTGTGACTGATGAATAAATCAACAGTGAATCAAACCATAAAATATAACTACTGTACTTTTGAATAAAATAACTCCTGAAATTGCTTGGAGACCAACCATTATCTTGTTTCAAACAAGATACTTTGGCCGGTTTGCAATAAGATGCCACAACTGCACTTAAACTGTAATCTGACAATACTCCCTCTTTATAACGAGTAACTAACAAGGCTGCAAATTCACACTTTACATATCTGACATGCATTCAAAATAACTAGACATTGCAATGCAGTTGAATAGGAAGTGGGTATATGTAAGACGTATCTAAAGCGAAGGGTTTAGCTGTAATCGACTGTTGCTCTGCTCTGTCACCTGAATATACAGTACTCACACAATTTATATTCAAATAAATGACTTAATAATTCATTAGCAACGTAAACTACCATCTAAAGGAATGATTAAGAAAGATATTTATTTGAAATAAAACGGGAACTAATATGAATCTTCGGCTTTGCCTCTTTAATAATTCACCAAATTTGCATATCATTATCTGCATATCTCATTACCTCTGACAGAGACACTTACATATTCAAAAATATCATTAGGCTTATATTCTATTGCATAAATTAGCATGAATAATTGAGGACTGAACCCTTTAAACTGCTTAAAAAATTGCGGTGATGATTTTGTTTCTTTTTATATAATTTTCACATGTAACAATTTGATACAAAGTAAATGTGTAACTGAGTTAGATGTTTCAGAGTAGTGTCAACTTGTCTGTTAAATTTACTGATTTGACAACACTTTATAGGGACAAGTTCACATCCATTTTTGTGCATAAAAACACTGATATCATTATTTTTAATACTAAAGTAACTGTATGGAAGTTTTTTTTAACCTTAAAATATCACTTTCATCTTTCTGATAGTACGCTGACTGTCTAATAAGGCAAATGTCTTCTGTTTCTTACCCACGCTTCCCTCCAAACGTCTGTTGCAGGAGTAAGTGTGGTGAGCGGGTACGAAGGATGGACAACAAATGTACATGTACAGCTATCCAATGTAATTACGACAGTGTTACATTTACGATGTTGAATTCCACTCACTTAACTGTGGGGGGGATCCAAAGTTCCATAAAATACAGTGGCTTTAAGGGGAAAGACTTTGGATTTTATTTGCTTTAAACCCCAAAGTTGATGCATTTTATAAAAGAACTGTGAAGAAAAGAAAGCAAATCTCATTATTTATGGGAGAAAACGCCGTCTGATTGACCAGTGAACCAGCATTCACAATATGAAACTGACACTAACACTGTCTGTATCTTCATTTACATTTTATGTCAACTTTTGTCTCAAAACAAACAGAATATTCCCTCAGAAAGGTCTAATATTCATAAAATAAATAATTAAAAAATATACAGAGCGAAGGCATTGAACAGTTTTGGGTTTGACAGTGCTGAGAAAGCAGAGTAGGTTAAAGTTAACACCCGAAAAATGAAGTTTTTGCATTTTTAAATAACTGATAACTATTCTGCAGTTCTCAGGCACTGTCAAGGGAGACTCTACAATATTATCTGAGGACTTCAGTCCATTTATAGCATGTCACGCTTGTAGAGAATCTGTCACTTAGTTTGATTGACACTTGAGCATAAAAAGATGCAATGCTTTTATGAAAACCTTTTATGCATAACTAGCTCTTATATAGAGTATAGACAATCATTTCCCAACAAGGCACATAACACACAACTGCTTGTGAAATTATTGATTTGTTGAAAACTGCTCAGCATGTTGACATTCATGTGGATAATGACTCTGTTTGAAGCAGGTCATGGTAAAATTAACAATGTAATATGCCTTTTTACCAAGCCAATTCATATTTAACATAAACTGAAGAGGCTTCATCGTTTTCTAGCTGAAATATCTGATATGGTTTTTGCCTTTGGTGGTTTCTGACCTCATGCACTTATTTCAGTTTGGTTCAAATATACAGAACGCCTGGTACAGTTGAAACCAATGCAGAATTCTGTGGAACAAAACAACAAAAAGTAAAAGAGAGTAAGACAGAGGAAGATCTAAAGTGAAAGAAAAATGAGGAAATAACAAAGACTTATTTTACAGACTTGTATACAATTTACAAAAAAATAAAAATGCAAAATGTTTTCTTTTGGAAATACAGTACAATAGCAAAATAAATGGTAGATAGCAAAATAAATACTATTATAGGTGTGTATACTTGCAAGTTAGAAAACATGACAAATAAAACTGCTTTACTCCGCATTACAACCTTTTTATACGTTATTCATATAGCCTGTATTACCTTATAAATTTCTACATATAATTTATAGGTTAAAGAACAGATATTGCAGTACATTTTGAGTAATGATACATTTCTATTGTGGCGAAAGTCTAATATTAGTGTATTAATAAATGACTAGGATATAAGCAGGATATAAGCAGAGAGAGAGAGAGAGAGAGAGAGAGAGAGAGAGAGAGAGAGAGGATATAAGCAGAGAGAGAGAGAGAGAGAGAGAGAGAGAGAGAGAGAGAGGATATAAGCAGAGAGAGAGAGAGAGAGAGAGAGAGAGAGAGAGAGAGAGTTCAACGTGTTGATTGTTGTCCAGGTCAGCGCGGTTGCTTACTAGCGCCATCTAGAGGTGAAGTCGTGGCAAACACTGTACAGGAGGAGAACGTTCCCTTGTGATTATTGTAAATTGTGCAACATCAAACAATTCAGTTTACATTTGTGAGTAGGAAAGGAATGACCTCTGCCAGCCAAACTGTGCATGCTAAACATTTGGAAGACGCAATGTTTGTCCTCTATCTGTCCTTTCTCTCTCTCTCACACACACACACACACACACACACACACACACTCACCTTCCAGTGTCCTTACACTCAAGTTACCACGGCTGAACTAACCACTTCCATCTGTAAGCTCTTCATTTATACAGTCACCACGCTTGCCAGACAAAATGGCTTCCACATGGCAATCAGACAGAACAACAACAACTGCAGGGAGAGAAAGAGATTTAGCCAACAAAACCCAGCACTGCAGAGAGAAACCATCAGCCAGACAAAACAAAACAAGACAAGATACAAGACATACCATGTCCTCAACACATCCTGACTGAATACAAACCATCAGCAAATATTTGTTCAAATATCCAGCAGAAAATAAAGGAATGAGAGAAGACAAGAGCTTTTTTTTAATATTACTGTGGGTTTAGTTTTACCTACTACGCTATTGTATCTGGTAGAACTAATATCTCTTAAAGGAACAGCTGTACTCATAAAAGAATTATTTTATTATTTGCGCAACCTTGTTGTCTGGAAGTCCATGTGCTGATAATTTTTGTTCATGGAACACAAAGGAGTTTGTTTTTCTTCAACTTCATTCATTTTTTTTTTTTTTAAATCAAAATACAATTTCTGCTTGTGTTTTTCCATCAGTTTTAGGGAAGCTAGCAGGCTAATTGGATAATGGTATGTCTGCTAATTGTTAGCTTCCAAGATACACAAAAAAAACCCCAAACAAACAAACAAACAAAAAAAAAAACAGAACTATAAATTGTTAATTTGTCCTTTAATAGCTTCCATTATATAAGATATGCCTAATATCATTTAAAGGACATTTAATGTGAAAGATTGTCAGACCAAAAAGGTTTTCTTGTATTATATAAGTTTTCTGATGTGAAATGATAGCTTTGCATAAACAAAACTTACATTTAAAGTCACTTCATTAAATTTAAGATGTTATTTGCTCATTTTCCCCCTCCTCTGCAGCTTGGAAATCTCAAACATGATTCACACCTTATGTGCCAATTTTTACATAATCAATGCAAAAGCATTGACATGCCAGTTTTAAACATGAGGGATGAAAAATGATGTTTGAGAGTTATAAAAATAACAACATATATACAGTAGGTTTGAACTGATATGGGTGTAAATGGCAGAAATGTCATTTTTAGGTAATCTATTCCTGCAAATAATACATTTTAAGAATTAAAATAGGAAACCATTTTCAAATAATGACATATGCTGACAATCAATATTATTTTAATTTCTCTTTATTATGCAAGTATGGTCCATACTCATACATCAGCAGCAAAAACACACTGGGAAGAAAATACTTTGAAGATACAGCATCCATACATGAAATTTGAACCATTAATCACACACATTCACACTTAAACAAACTAAGGCCACTTCTCTGAATAGAAGACTGTACGTTTCACATATGACAGCGGCACACTTTTGTTGTTGAGAAGAAAGTCACAAACATACACTCATCATCTAGGCTGATTCTCATGTATAGACTGACTCAACATTAAACATGTAAGTTAATCCTTTGGCCAATTCAGAGATACTGTACTGTGTATTTCCAATGAGACTGGATGATTGGAAATGCCACATCTCTCATTTTCCATCCGTGTTCTGTATGACCTCTCTCTCCTCTGTTGCACAGTATATTGGTAAACATTGCTCTCCTCCACTCTTTATCTTTTTGTATTTCTGTTTTTTCTCTGTTCCCCCTTTACTGGACCGCCGAGGCCTCGGTTTTCCCCCCAGTAGTCACCAGCTGTATGAGGCTGCCTGAGGCTGGCCGGCCTGACCCAGTGGCCCAGCTGTAGAAGGTTCTGGAGAGACAGAAAGAGAGAGGGGGATTGAGAGACAGGTGTAAAATGATGGTGGTGCATGTTGGATGGAGAGAGAGCTAGATAATGAGAACAGAGATGGGAGGAGGGAGACGGCGAGAGGAAAATAAGAACCGAACGACAAGCCTTGTCTACTCTGGAACATTCGGGAGAAACTGTAGATGTTTTAGCCCATTGTAGCAACTGAAGTGAGAATACACATTAAAGGTATCATAGGTGATTGTCTTCAGAAACATTTTTTGTTATTCTGGTTGAAAGTCTCTTCACATCCTGATAGCAATCATTAAGTTAAGTGGTCTAAATGTATTTATCTGTATTTATATATTCTGTGGAAGGTGTAGGACCAAGAAATGTTCGTCCAATCAAAACGCTCGGTCCGAGCGTTTTGGTGTCTTTTCTACCTGTCTGTCAAATGTGTATTTAACGTGCCTCTGCGCACCCTGTTCGCGCAGACACGATACGTCATCCAAGCGCGTTCACGCACGCTGGCAGACACAGCGAGAATGGCAGACAAACATCAACAACCCGATCTTCCTTCTGGTATTGTAGTACTTTTACTAGCTATAAAGTTTTCTGACCGGTGAATGACACATGATGTAGCCCAGCGGTTCCCAATTCCAGTCCTCGCGCTCCCCGCTCTGCATATTATTTTGCTTAGTCTTGTTTAGTTAACACACCTGAATCAGATAACCAGCTCATTAGAAGATAGCTACGTGCATGAACTCTGTTCCGATTGACATGCTCACTACACAGTGTTCATTGCACCCTACTCCCTGAGCAATGGAAAATCCGTTGAAGTTTATTTCACTTTGGAACATTCACTCATGGATTTGCGCTGCGCAGCGTCTTGACACACAGAGGAAACTTACTAGAGAGTGTGACATAATATACCTCTGTAAATAAATACAATTTAAATTCACGTCTCGCACACTTTAATGCCCTTTGTATGGAACATATACGCTCGCTTTGAACTGGAATCATGGTGGAATATCTGGTGATGTCCACTTCGCAGGGCACTTATGACTTACGGTCGAACAGAACAAACGTCGGACGTGATAAGATATATATATGAAATGTGCAGAGCGGGGAGGGCGCGAGGACTGTAATTGGAAACCGTTAATGTAGCCTATTGTAGTAATTTAATGTTGTCTCTGGTATTCCGCTCTCTGAGCGTATGTGTGTTCAGGGGGCGTGGCTTTGGACGGCGATTGCAGGGAGGGTGGGACGTTCGCTTTCAGTGCTATCAGGCTAAAGTTAGCATTTTCCGAGATCTCCCACTACACCTTTAATTACCTCTAACACAAAGACTATTTATACTCCTCTATCGCTCATGTGCTTCTCTAATCCAGCTGGGTTTGCTGCGGCTCCTCTGGGATTATGGAGTTGCATCAAATCCTCATCCTAATCTGTGCTGACTGGCAGAAGAGATTTGGCCAGACTGGCCACATCTGAGCGAAGCACAAAGATGCGCTAAAAAAGTACAATCGCTCACAGTGCTAAACCTCAAAACAGGTCGAATCATTTTTTGAGAAGAATTTGTGTTAATATCAGTTCCGCTGAATATAAATGCATGCACTTCTCTAAGAGGTCTGTTCTTGGGTTGATGCTTGACATTATTCACTTAAATTTGGATGTAATTCAATCATTCATGTTTGCTTCTAAGAGGCTTTTACAATTGCCTGTGGCTTTTTTGGTTAATATTACTGAATCAAATCAAATGTAACATTTGAGGAAGGTTTTTAAGACCTGATTTAAAACATTTCTATTATCCGAAAGCGAGATTTTCTGTTGAACGCAAATCTGGGATAGCGATAATTCTAACATGAGACCTACGTGAAATAATTCATAACAATGGCCTTTGGATTAATGTGTATTTCATAATATTCAGATCATCCCCCAATAGCATCCAGGAGACATCAGGTCTCTTTTGGAAGAACATTACTGCCCTCTTCAGGTGAGAAATGGCCACTTTCTGATTTATCCAATTGTTGAGGCTTCTATTTTCCAAACAGGTCAAATCTGCGATTTATGACATTATCAGCACGCATAATGAAATATGATGCTCAGTGGACATAAGAAACGTGCACTCACTCTGCGATGTATTCCAGTGGTGTCCAGCTCCCAAAATCTGCGTCAGGCATGAATTTCCTGTTCATTGGTGTATCCAAGGTAACCCTGGAGAATGATGTCATAATGTTGTTATCTCGGTGGAAGATGAGACTGTGGAACTGAGCCTGCGGCAATAGCTTAGACTAGCATGTCCTTTTGAAAAAACTCACACCCCATATGTTCAGTTAATACAAACAGGGAGCAGTCAAATGTGTACCATGCAGGTCACTAACAGTACAAATGACTGCAGATTCTCACACACCAAAAAAGGCAATTCTTTCATATATTACATACGTACAACACAAGTCAATGAATACAAAAATACAGGCCTCAAAACTGACCCTATTTCCTTTCTTCATGCACATTTCTGATGTTATTGAGTGTTGCTGAGAACATTTTGATACACATTATTTCAAAGCACTGACCCCAAACTTTCAAACGATAGTGTAACATTTTAGTTAAAAGTACTCAATATTTTCACTTTTATTTTGGGAGGACACATAACTAAAACAGACAGATCAGTGTATATAGACAGCTATGACAGCTTGACAGATGCTCTTACGGAAGAATGGCCACAGCTACAGCTCCAGTTGGAAGACCGCTGTTCTCGCCAGCCAGACTCTTGCAGAGCTGATGGACTGCAGCCTTGGCCATGCCGTACCCAACCATACCTGCATCCAGAGAGAAACATAAAGAAGTGAATGGAGCACAGAGAACCTCTTCACACGTTGAGTGCTGCAGCTCTCGCTCCATAAAGCAGACTATGGGACACAATGCATGCGCACACAGCACTTGAGCGCATGCCAACTACACAATTTGCCTAACAATGTCTCACAGGCAACAGCTGTTGCTTTGAGGTTTGGTCAATAATCATTTGGTTGGATGCCTCAAGCAGAGAATAAAATGGATTTCACAATACAAAATAAGCTAATTGAATTTGATTCCTCCTACACAGTCAGACTAGTTTTTTCTCACCAGTGAAGCTCTATATGCAGACATACCAGTGTTTTTAAAAGGCTCACATCATGAGGAATTACATTTGATTTTCCAATGTACTTTGACATTTAAACTCAAACTTTATACAGGGCGCCTACACAGAAATCTTTGAGGAACAGTGAAAAAATTGTTTAATTGTAAGGCTCATTGAGAGGGCGAAGAGAGGGTGTTTTTTTTTATTTTTTTATAACTATTACTAACTTATTTCCTCACTCTCTTTACCAGTGGCATTTTAAGTTTTGATATAAAATAATTTATTTTATTTTACTTATCATTACAATTATTTTCTTAGCATTCTAGAGGGTGTATGGGGGAAAGAAAATTGTAAAATGAAGAGAGAAACACTCTTTACAAATACATTTTGTATAATGTACATTTTTCTATTCTTTCTATAATAAAAGAACAACAATTAAAAATATTTATACATTTTTATTTTTTATTTTTTTTTTACAAAAAATGGTATCATATTATAAGCAAACCACAAGGAAAAAATGAATGAATGAATGAATGAATGAATGAATGATATAATCTTTTTAAATACTAAAGAACAAATGTTAGTATAAATTCATGATGGGGTATTATCAGGAATACTTTGGATATTTTTAAAGTAATATTTGATTAAAGCGTGCTTGTCTTTCCAGCTCCCCCTCTCTAAATGTTTGTTGGCTTGGCATCTGGAATCAATAACCAGCATGTTTGATGTAATAAGGGAGTAAATGCTAGATGCTATTTCAAGAATTTATTTTTTTAGCCTCAAACCCGAAATGCCTGATAGCTGTTCCAAAAAACCCTTTAAACCCACAGAGCCAATAAGAAAGAGGGGTGGAGGAGAAGCTCCATATATATATATATTTCAATACTCTTTAAAACATGAGAATTCTGTGTTTTGTGACTGTTTCAGCCATACTGCATGACCCCTCACAACTGAATGAACTTTGTGGGTCACAATTTTAATCACATGCTCCATCCCTCAGGATTTGGCTTAAACTCTTTTTGGTATGTCTGATTTCCAGACTGAGCTCAGTCGACCCTAGCATACCCAGCATACCAGGACTTTGCAACTATCTTGGCTTAGCGCAGATTTAAGCTGTATATATATTTATATAATATATATTTATATATAAGTTAAATGCACAATTAAATCTTAGAATATAACAAAAATGAAATTATCCTAAAAATCCTTTAAAATGCATCATTACATATTCTGAGGGTTTGCATGGGATTTATTAATTTATTATTATTATTATTATTATTATTAATTTCCCATTTTAATTTAGATTGGGTTTTACTATTAGGATGTTGTTTCTTTTCATTCTTTATTGTATGAAATTGTAGTTTTTGCATGTTTTTGCTTTGTAGTTAAATACTTTTTTTTGTTGTTGATAAATTCCAAATGAAAATATTTAAACACAAAATGCAACATTACTTAGTTACTCAGTTAGCTACTTAACCATTACTACATCTGACATTACTATCATAACAGCTGTCTTACTTCACCATCATCAGAGTACCAGTTTTCAGCTTGTGGTGTGACTAGCACATGATGCTGATCATGTACGGTTGTAAGAGCTGACAGCCCTATCAGAAATGTTCACCAGAGCTTGCTCCTGTCTCTTTGAACAAGACACATCAAATGCTCCAACTAGAGGTTCCCTTCATTTCATATCAAAGGAGTGTTCCTCGCTGCAGGGCATTTCCTGTCTAAATCAGTTCTGTGTGGGTAAAGAATACAAACTCCTAAACACAGTCCACATGTGTTTCCGTCTCCAAAAAACCTGCTGACTCATTCCCCCTCCCTAGTCCCTCAGCCAATGAGAGCAGTCTGCTGATGCTGGAGGTTTTGAATAGGCTGGAGG